>CM014093.1:52951-84649 GCA_004119915.2 Collichthys lucidus | reverse complement strand
AAAACAATAAAAAAACCATGCAGGAGTAATAACAGTTCTTGTGAATGAACTAGCACAATCTATTTTAATTCCTATAAGTAACACTATGTAAAAGGTGTGATAACATGGACATATTTTCCCTTTTACAAACCATGTGTTACTGTTGTTAAAGTTATATATTTTACCAACAGGATAATTTAAGAAAATGTTTCCCAAGATAGATTTTGGATAGTTGGCTATTTTATTTATCCTCCACAAAGATATGAAAGATATTATTACAAATAACTGAATGAATGCTTTAAAAATCAGTTTAAGTATAATAAACTAGAAGACTTGATTCAAACGTGCATTATACCTTGGCTGCTTTCCCCACTCGTGGCTTCAGTGGTTTATATTCATCACTGGCAGGCAGAGCGACCTGTTAGGGAGAGCAGGCGAGCAATGTTTTTGGAGGAACTGGACTGGCGATAAATTAAAAGGAAAGAAAGCAAACCTGAAGCCGATAGAGATTATTGTTTTAGACTGAATTTTGCTGTAAATGTGCCTTTTTTACCTCATGGGAACATCCTTCCACAGTCTCCACCTGCTCTACCTTCACCTGGGGCATGAATTCTGCAAGACTGAAGTAAACCAAATACCTGTCACCTACACAACAACTTTAAAACATATTCTGCCGCATCTCAAGACAGTATTTCCCACAAACACACACACACAAAATCATCTATTTGAATGACAAATTTAAATCAAAAACTCCCAAAAACAGCTTCAACAATACTTCATCATATTTATCAAGGGGATGTCTATTCCTGGTGTAATGTATTACTGAAATATATGCAATGGTGGGAGTAGTCATTATCTGAGGCAAACAGTGATATTTCTGTGTGAAGCATTGAATTTTTATAATCTAAACATATGTTCAGACTGTCAAAAGCACCAAGAAAGACAGTATAATAAGTATAATAAACAGACATGCATTAATGTCTAAGAAGCATTTTAATGTAGGTAGTCGTGGTGGAGCTAAGTGACTTAAAAAACACTGGTGAACCATTCAATCTCAAAGTAACTAGTGACTAAAGATCTCAAGTGTAGTGTACTTCCTTCTGAAGTGTGTATAATGGTACCTAGGTACTTGGTTATAAGTATGTTTGTGCACCTGCACACACATCAGCACCTAAGCACACTGTAGAGATGTAACTCACTTTAGGTCATTAGCAGAGACTGCCTCATGTCGAGGTTTCTTCTCAAACACCACATCATCTCCAAAGTCACCGTCTGGCCCCCTCTTGGCCCGTGCAGATGGACCAGCACCTTTCTCGGTGTCATTTTTACCGACAACTTTCCTGGAAAGGAGATAAACACACGCACGAGCTGACTGCAGTGAACGTCACCTGGTACGCCATGCCAACGGTTAGCCGGCTGGACTGTTACAACTTTAAACTTGGTTAATATGGTTAAATATTATATCTAACACAACAAAACAGATGTAAATAAAACTGTTAGCGTTTCTAGGCACAAACAGGTGTTTTATTCTATGTTTTATTAACACGTTAACGAGCTAACTAGCAGTCAGACATTAGGACCGTTTGCAGCACGAGCACACATGATGCTGCGTTCAAGCCCCTCCGGACAGTTTAACCTCCAGACTTAATGAAGCAAACATAAAACGTGAGTTTACCCTATGTCGGGTGTCAGAGACGCGGGTATCTTTTTGCTTGTGGTAGTTTGTTGTTCATCGTCAAACACGCTGAACAAACCGTCTCCAAACGCGTCCGCCATGTTTGTTAAGGGCACACTTCCCAGAATACAACACGAGGTTGCTGCCTCCGGTAATACTTCCGTTACGGCGGCTGTGTTGTCCAAAAAGTCACCCAGCCCTGACATGTATGCGGAGAGAAACACAGGGTAGCGGTATCTTTCCACTCTGTTCGTAGTCACCTTCTGCGGATGACTATAGCGTAGAGGAGTCGCAGACAGGCAGTGTGTTTTTTTGGTGACATAATGGGTGGAAAGAAGAAGAAATCGGCGGCGCAAGCGGCTGCTCCGGTGGCCCCGGCAGCAGCAGCAGCAGCAGCAGCAGCAGCGGGCAGGACTAGTGCTGCAGCGGGGAACGGCGTGGCGGAGGAGGCGAAGAAACAGCCGGCCAGCAACAAACCGACTAAACCAGCTAAAGAGAACAAATCAAAAGGTTTGTCCTTGCTGGTGTCACATATTCAGATACACTAGTCTATCATTCAGACAGTGACACTGCCGGTTAAAAGCTAAAAAGATGTTGACATGGTCGTTTTCAGGATGTAGATGTGTTGTGTTGCATGGTTTTATGGTGCATACTGTTGTCTTCAGCCCTGTATTGTGCTGTATTTGTGAGTTTTATTTACTAAACTGTGGGGTTGTGCATATGTCACTGCAATCCTTCAGTCATTTGTCACGTATACCAAAATCCTATAATGTGTGACACCTTGCTGCTGTGTGCTCACAGCTTGTCAGATGGGTAAACAAACTTGGGCATCTGGTGACTTGTGGTGACAATTTCCTGTTACAGATTAAACGGTTAATCTTGTATCCGACTGAATACATAGTTATTCATCAATAGTTAAAACTAGAATCTGAAAGTAAAGCACATTTGTTTATGTTTTTCCTTTCTCTTCAGCTCCTAAGACCTACAGTCTTGCCAACACTGCCCAGGTCGACACGGGTGGGGTGTCAGACAAGTCGATTCTTAAAGTAAGTTCACTAACTAACTGTGTGCAGTAAATGTGTTCTTGACTAGCTTGTAACACACTAATATATTACATATGCTGAAATAGACCATTATGTATTATTTATTCAGCTGTAAGTGGTAATAATGAATTCATTTTGACCTTTTTAATGCAGGTTTCTATCCAAGCTGATCTGGAGAAGAAGATCATCAAGCTGGTCAATGACTTCAGAGATGAGAATGGAGACAAAGGGCCCATATCAGGCAGACTTACGAGCAAGAAGTTGCTGGTAAAGACAAAATCGTCCCTCTGACTTTGTTTTTTCGATCTGTTTCCAGGACCAAATGTTGCATTCATGTTGTTTGTGCTTGCAGGACCTGTACACAGCTCTGCAGAGGTTCAGCTTTAAGAGAGAACACATTGAGGAGGCCATGAAGAGTAGTGTGCTGTATGGAGGGGACCTTCACTCTGCTCTCGACTGGCTATGCCTCAATCTTAAAGATGGTAACAGTGCACCAGCGATCACTAAGGTGTCATCTCTGCATAGCTCTCGAGGACACTAGGCTGTCAAACCTGTGACTTTCTTTATTTTATTTTCTGTGTACTAGATGAGTTGCCAGAAGGTTTTACACAGCAGATGCAGGAGGAGAGTCAGAAGAACAGACCCAGGTTCCAGCATCCTGCTCAGGAGAAACCTGCAGCCCCAAGTCCCAAAGCACCCAACAACCCCCGCAAGGAGACCAACAAGGTTTGTGTGTCTGTGTTTGTTTGGGCTACACAGGTGTGACTGTAACACCAACACAAACTTCATAAATGTGCTGTTTTGCCAGGCAACAGAGAAGGATGAAGCTGCAACCATGAAGGACTGGATCTTAAGGTATGCAGAGCAGAGCAGTGATGATGATGAGGAGGAGGAGGAAGAAGGAGGGAAGAAGACCACACACAACCCTGAACTGGATGAAAAGTTTGATCCTGTAAGTGAAACTAAAACAACTTAAAGCTGAGTATGTGGCACGGTGAAGTAACTGTCATTTCTTTCTGTGCAGAACGACCGGTATTTGATCCTTACTGCTCAACTGTATGACGCAAAAGAGATGGCAGCTGCTGCCAAGACAAAAGGAGACAAGTCAGGCCAGAGGATGGCACAGGACAGGATACGCATCATACAGCAAGGTGGGTGTACATTAACTGTCACATGAAGAGAGATTAAACAGTTTCTTCCCCCTTACTTTTGACTTATGTAGAACACATGTATTTTCTGTTTTCTAGAAATGAAACCACTGGAGTCCCACCCCATGTTCAATCCATCGCTAAAGGTGGTGGACGTACCTCAGAAGGAAAAGAAAGTACTTCCTGTCAGCGAGGACAAAGAGGACCTCAGCTTCAAGTTATTCGAACAAGCGGAAAAGCCTGCTGCAGAGAAAGGTTCAAATAGAAACAACATCTGAGACAAATGATTCAAGCTAGATTCATTCATTAAATGTTTTTGGAAGCGGTGTGCATAACATACTACAACTTCTAGTTGCAACGCTATGGTTCAAGTCTAATCTGCTATATAGTGGGATTGTAATGGATGCTGTATACATGTAGGTCACACCCAAATCACTAACACATACCACATATTAATATGGGTGATACCACACCCATATTAATATACTGCTTTATCAATCCAGGGGGTACAAATTTAGGACATTTGTGGGTCCGTCTGCAGTATTTTGCAGCGTTGTTGCAGACAGGCAGTCTGAATAAATCCACTCCCTTTCAGTTCACCTCCTGGTGCTAATTTACTTGCAAAAGTTCAGAAAGAGGCTTTGGGTGAAAACGTCTTTGAGATTCACAGATCTGTTGCTGATCTCTTTGTCATATTTTACTTTGCAGTTGTGAAAAAGAATGAGCCAAAGGACATTCGCAATTTTGACTACACAGCTCGCAGCTGGACAGGAAAGTCCCCCAAACAGTTCCTCATCGACTGGGTAAGAAAGAACCTACCCAAGAGCCCAGCACCTGCTTTTCACAAGGTTGCTGCTGGTAGATACTGGAGATGCAAGTAAGTGTGTGTGATGTGTTTCTCTGTCCTTGTTCCCACATACAAAGGCATATATTTTGTTAAATCTCAAGGTACATTTTGATTTGATGTTTCGATGCATCCATCAGGGTGCGTGTTCAGAGGACGGATGATGTTCTTGAAGTTTGTCCAACAATCCTGACTGAAGACAGCATGCAGGCTCAACATCTCGGAGCCACACTAGCACTTTACAACCTAATTAAAGGACAGGTAATACATGCAGAAGACGCCACTGTTTTTTGCTGCTTGACCCAAGATCTAATAATCCAACTCAGTTCCACTCCTCTTAATCGTTCACTTTCAGTCAGTGCACCAGCTCCTTCCTCCAACCTACAGGGATGTTTGGCTGGAGTGGAGAGACAGTGAGCAGCAGAAACAAGAAGAGAGCCGCACTGCTGCCAATAAACCCCGAGACCAGTTCATCTCCCGGCTTTTAACTAAACTCAAACAGCAGCAGAACCAGAACCAAGCACAGGAATCTGGATCCCGAGGTCTTTTGGGACAAGACAAGGCTGGGGATGAAGAGCCTGAAGAGTCCTGGGAGAACCTGGCTGGTCTTGATATTGGGGAGGGAGGAGAAGAGCTGGAGGATAAGAGTGAGAAAAAAGGAGGAAGAAAGGAAGGGGCAGGAGCACTTGAGGCATCCAGAGAGCTCTTAAAAAAGCTGAAGAAGTCCTCGCTGGCCCACAAACTGCAGGTAAATACACCTAAGCATTGTACAATTTACAGTATTAAAAACGTTTTCATCGTATGATGCATAAAATGAGGCAGAGTAATTCAACAAGTCTTTTACTGTATCTTCAAGGCAGAGCGAGAGCAGCTTCCCGTCTTCCAACACCGACATCGTGTTTTGGAGGCTCTAAAGCGCCACCCTGTGGTGGTGGTGGCCGGTGAGACGGGGAGCGGAAAGAGTACTCAAATTCCTCAGTTCCTCTTGGAGGAGCTGTTAACAGGAGGCAAAGCAGCACAGCCCTGCAACATCGTGGTGACCCAGCCCCGCAGGATCTCTGCCATGAGCCTGGCCTGCAGAGTCAGCGAGGAGCTTGGCTGCGAGGATGGACCGGGATCGAAGGTAAAAAAAAACACATTTTAATCCCCAACAGGCATTAATATTGAGCCTTGTGTTGACGTAGACTGATAGGATGCACTGTCACTTGTTTTATTGATTGTGTTGAAATCATGTTTCAGTCGTCGCTGTGTGGATACCAGATCCGGATGGAGAATCAGTCAGGGGAGTGGACTCGCCTGCTTACTGTACTACCGGAGTTCTGCTTCGGAAACTACAGCATGACAGACACCTCAGCTCTCTGACGCACATCATCGTTGATGAGGTATTGACTTACTGGGCTGGAAAGTCTTCTCTAATGTTGTTTGAACTTTACAAATACTTAACACCATCCATCTCACCTAAGGTCCATGAGCGCAGTGTCCAATCAGACTTCCTGTTAACCATCCTGAAAGATGTTGTAATGAGGCGATCAGACCTGCGTCTGATCCTCATGAGCGCCACAGTGGACTGTAACAAGTTCTCCAACTACTTCAACCGCTGCCCAGTGATCACCATCCCTGGCAGGACTTTCCCAGTGGAGGTAAGAGGAGCTTTTGTTTGTTTTTATTTCGTACACAGAACCTAATTTAAAAAGCTTTGGAAATCAATATGTTAAAACAGAGTCCCATCACGGATACTTTTGACCTTATTAGGCCCAAGAATGAAAAATGAAAGACGGATTTTCTTTTTAGGTGTCCCACTTAGAAGACATAGTGGAGGAGACGGGGTACATTCTGGAAAAGGACTCGGAGTACAGCCAGAAAATCCTGGAAGAAGAAGAAGAAGTTAGCATCTCTGTGACACAAAAAGGTGGCAAGACATTACAGCATCAGGTACATTGACTTTCTGCCACAGTAATACAGTATGTGAGGGAGTGGTGTGTTATTTATGTCAAATAACCTGTTTCTGTCTGTTCCAGGAGGTGATAGTGAGGGACTCCTCTTCCGGCTGGGACCTGGGTCCAGATCTCGACCATTTCAGCAGCAGGACTCGGCAGGTGCTGCAGTACATGAATCCTAATAAGATCAACATGGACTTACTAGTTGATCTCATCCACTACCTAGGTACAACACATCATCATGCTTCTTCCTGACAGCACAGAGTACATATTCCTACATGTTTTGTTTTTTGGTCTTGTTAAACGTGTCTTTTTTTTTTTTTTTGCTCTGCCAGATAAATCCACACAATTTGCAGAGGTGAATGGAGCCGTTCTCGTGTTCCTCCCGGTCTGGCTCACATCCAGCAGCTCTATGACCTGCTCTCCTCAGACAAGAGGTTTAGGACAAAAACAGGTGACATACACACACTGATGTTATGTACTGTGATCTGGTATCCCACACCAGGAAAACAGAAGAACTTGTGCAACACACAAACTATACATTCAACTTTTTTCCATTTGGCTAAATGTGAGTTCTCACTGGCTCTTTTAGGTTTAAGATTGTCGCTCTTCACTCGACTCTCTCATCAAGGGACCAGGCTGCTGCCTTTACAGTGCCACCTGCTGGAGTTAGAAAGGTACTTCCTAATGTGGTATAGGAAAATAGAACAATAGAGGTTATGTAATATGATTTAACTACACACTACACTGATGATCCCTGAAGATTCTTACTGCTCTGCTCTGCGTCTCTTTTAGATTGTCCTGTCGACTAACATTGCTGAGACAGGTGTGACTATTCCTGACGTCGTGTTTGTCATCGACACTGGAAAGACTAAAGAAAATAAGTAAGGGCTCATGAACAATACCAGAAAAGTCTTAGATATTATAGTATTGTTATTATGTTATTAACAGACTGTTGTTCCCATAGGAAGTAAATTGCACAATCTGTTTTATGACTTCAGTCAAAAATAGATCAACATATTTCATTGTTGTATCTTATTGTCTGTGAACTTGTAGAGATCTAACTCCAGTCCGATGTGTCATTCAGGTACCATGAGAGCAGCCAGATGAGTTCTCTGGTAGAAACTTTTGTTTCCAAAGCCAGTGCCCTTCAGAGGCAGGGAAGAGCGGGACGTGTCCGAAACGGCTTCTGCTTCCGGCTCTATCCAAAGTACAGGTAAGGAAGTTCATTATGCGGAGATGAAAATGAAAATGGGAACATTAAAACAAATCATTTTCCATTCGATATAAAGGATGTGTCCACCAAAAAAAAAAAAGTAACTACATGTCATATTCCTGGTTTTTGTTCTGCTTTTGACATCAGGTTTGACGCCTTCATGGACTACTCCATTCCAGAGATACTACGAGTCCCACTGGAGGAGCTCTGCCTTCATATTATGGTATATAAACCAAACACATTAGTACAAACAAACAAAAAACACACACTGAAACAAACACCTTTACCTTCTACCACATGTGGAAACATTCTTGAAGCTTCTGTTTAACGTGTTTTATTCTTTCCCCTCTAATCTCCTCCACACCCCTCTCTCTTTCTCTTTCTTTCTCTCTTTCCCGTCTGGTAGAAATGTCAGTACGGCTCCCCAGAGGACTTCTTGAGCCGGGCCCTGGATCCTCCTCAGCCTCAGTCAGTCAGCAACGCCGTCAACCTGCTGAGGAAGATCGGTGCATGTCACCCCAGCGATCATGTCCTCACCCCTCTGGGGACATCACCTTGCTAGTCTGCCCGTCAACGTGAAGATTGGCAAGATGCTCATCTATGGAGCCATCCTCGGCTGCCTGGAGCCCATAGTACGTCCCCCTGCCTCTTATTCAAATAAACAAACACTCTAACTATGATTCTTTGCAACTGTGAAGATTATTACTACTATTACTATACTCTGTCCTTTTTATTTTGAATCATAATTAGCATGAATATTAATAAGACGTTTGTTCCAGGCGACCATCGCAGCAGCCATCACAGAGAAGTCTCCCTTCTCTACACCGATGAATAGGAAGGAGGAAGCCAACCTGGCCAAATCAGCCCTGGCATTGGCCAACTCCGATCACATGACGATATACAACGCATATATGGGGTACAGACTTTTGTAGGCTTGATTTCAAACATATAATGTGTATTTTCATTTCATTAAATTGAATTCTACGATGTATTTTAGGTCTAAAAATCCCGTTATAACCACTATCAGGAAGTTGTTACCATTAATAAGAATACTACCATGACAAAATCTTTTTGATATCAGAAATCTGGACAGCTCAGTATCTCTCTGCTTTCTGATGACCTATTTTTCTGTCATACTGTTAGGTGGAAGAACTCACAGACTGAGGGACAGAGAACAGAAATGTCCTACTGCAGGAAACACTTCCTCAATCGTACAGCTCTCATTACGATAGAGGTAACACACACATTCTCAGTCATGACTCTCATTTTCAATCAGATTAGCGCTCTCTCCGCCTCCTGTCTAATCCCACGTGTTTGACTCTTCCATCCAGGATGTGAAGCACGAGCTGATGAAGATGATGGAGCAGGCTGGATTCTGGTCTTCTCGGTCCTCTCACTCTAAGCCTCAGGTGGCCTCGCTGACCAAGCAGCAAATATCAGTCTTGAACGCAGTTCTGACCGCGGGGCTCTATGACAGCGTGGCTCGGGTCTTGTGCACCCCCTCTGTGGATGTCCTCGAGCGAGTGGCATGCACTGTGGAGACACCCCAAGGCAAGGCTCAGGTCCACCCCTCGTCTGTTAACCGCAACCTGCAGACACATGGCTGGCTGCTGTACCAGGAGAAGGTATGGGAGAGAGTGTGTGTGTGTGTGTGTGTGTGTGTGTGTGTGTGTGTGTGCTTGTGTATATCTGCTTATCTCTACATGACATTGGTGCTAATAAATATTTATCCACAGGTTAAGTATACTAAGATCTACCTGCGAGACACCTCCCTGATATCTCCTTTCCCCATGCTGCTGTTTGGAGGTGACATTGATATTCAGCACAGAGAAAGGCTCATCACACTGGATGGATGGATCCACTTCCAGGTCAGAGGTCACCAGGCTTTCTCTGGTGGCTCCACTTTCTCTTCCTGTAGCAGCAGCAGCATCTGTTGTGTCCCTGCAAATTTAACTTTGTAGGCCAAAGAAATTGATCTTCTTCCAGGTTTATTTAACTAAATCAATGTTGTTCACCCTTAAAGGCTCCTGTTCGGATTGGTGTGATCTTTAAACATCTGAGGAAACTAATGGACTCTCTGCTTGAAAAGAAGCTGGAGAACCCTCGGATGAATCTAGAAGGTAAATTCAAGCTTCACAATGCAACAAATGGCATTTTTACCTGAAGCATAAAATTACATGTCCACGACTGCAAAACCTGAAAAATCATGACGAAAATGTGTTTAAATACGTAACGTTTTTGACAACAAGTAATAGATGGAAGGCATTTTAGTTGCCTTTTAGTTTTGTCTTTTTAAATCTGACCCTGTCTCTGTCTGCTGTAGGTGAGAGGACCATCCAGATGATTTTGGATCTCATCAAATCAGAACATGCTGTGTGATATCAGACAACCAAAGGACCTGACTGCCACTGAAAAACCTGCGTACCAGTACTTTTTCTTACACTATTGACAGACCTCTATTGTATTCTATAGTCCTGGGGACTACTGCATGCAGGAAATTTCTGGATGCACGCATGTAGACAAACTGCACCCAGCAGATAGTTGCGGCCATCCTTTATTTTCTGACTGACGGCTACCAGGAATTCTTACTCACATTGAGGAGGACTGTATCATATGAAATGCAAAAATACATGCTGAAACCTGAGAGCAAAAATCAGATTAAGAGAAAAATATGTTGCCAAATGTGGTGTTGAAATAAAGCTGTACACATTTTTATCAGAACCTCATTGTGTCATGCTTAAAATTAAAATACCACCTTAAATATTATATGAATAGGAAAAAGCAGGTGTAAATGCAGGCACCAAGCAGAGCTCAACAAAATAATAGTAGGTAAACATGGGTGTGCACAATCGTTCACAATCGAAGGTTTGGTTCCATTCAGGTCAAACAGAGTCAGGGTGCTGCTGTGCTGCATGTTGGCTCACCGGAAAGTCTCTGCTGCACTAAATGGAACTGAACCATAATTAGTGTCATGCATTGACTCTACTATTTCATGTCATTGCTTCGGTGAGAATATGTTAATGAGTCTAAGTTAAAAGGGGATGGGTATCTTTAAACAATGTGCCACTAGATGGAGCAGGACATGAAAGGTCATGAAAATGATCCGCTGTGCCACAATTTGACTGTTATGAATGATCATGGAAATAAGAAGATAAACAGGGAAAGTCAGTCAGTGTTGGGGTGCCAGGAGAAACTATTTAATGATATCACAAATAATTATGTGCAGCATTCGTTGCTCTTGCATAATGTATATAACAATTTTACAGTGTTTCACCAGTCGTCAGCAAACATGAACAACTCCAACACTGAACTAATACCAAACTACAGATCTACCAAAGCTCATTTAATCAGCCTGTTCAGAAGAGACAGACACCTGTTCACAGAGTAACAGCGAGCTCTAGTACCTTTTTAATTTTATTTACATGAAACCAACGACAGGTCTTCTGCACACCAAGATGCCGTTTACTCTCGCAGTTTTAAACTCAGCTTGTTGCAACTTAATATAAATAAAGCAAAATAATCAAAGTGCAATAATCCCCTTCCAGTATTCAGAAAACATTGCATGTCATCATCACATAGATGCATTTTAATTACCTGAATGTCAATCTAGGGCATACAACTTGATCTATCTAAACTTTATCACAATAGAACATGTTGTTCAGCACCTAAACTTAGAATGTCATTCTAAATTTAGACACTGAGGATTTGAAATTCATGTACTGTGAGTTGTACTGTAGATGCGTGTATGTGTATGAGGCTTTAAGAACCTATCACAAGATCACTGTCAGCTGACACACTGCTCTCACTTCTAAGAGGAAATGAAAAGTAAGCAGATGACATAATCAGAGCTGCAAAAATAAATACAAAACGGAAGATAAATTAAGATGCAAATATGTCGAAAATAGAGACTTCCACATTATGTACATGTAGAAAATAAATAGGCTCTGTATCTGGACAGTGGAAATGATAATAAATCTCTGAACAACATTATGTTTATTCATTATCTAGTTTTAGAGAATCTCCTTTTCCTGTTCTTTTTATAACTGTGGTATGTTCAAAATATCACAGCCTCGTCTAAAATATGCATGTACATTGTTATGACACTCATCATTTCAATCAGGCGCGACCTTATCTTTACAGGAAATCACAAAGGAGGAAACAACGAGACTTATGTCACCTTCATGTCCATCACAACGCTGTACAATAAAATCAGCTGATCTGCATGTTAGTATTGGATCACGCTGTACCCTGCATCCTGAACTGTTGAGTAGACGATATCATCTGTAATCAAAGCAAAGGTCAAAATGATGTGGTTTAGTATGAAAAGCAAAAGTATGCAGCAAATATGTCTGTTGATAATAAAGCAAACAAGCTCCATTCCACTAATAAAAAATACCAAAGATGATGATTATGAATACACGGTAAAATGTGCCAAAAATATTTATGTTTAAGATTTAGGAGGACCTGTTGCAGGAACTTAATACAATAATAAAAAATATGCTTTCATTGATGTATAATCACCTGAAAATGAGATAAGAATAAATAAGAATTATCTAGTTCAATTTACTAGATCACGACGACCCAACCCACTGGTATGAGGACCTTTTCATGAGTCATGTCCAACAAAAAAACAACAACATGGTTTTAATATGAAGATGTGTGCAACTGTAAAAGTGCAGGCAAAGTGTACAGCGTGGGCACAGTGTTTCCAACTTAATGACGTCTGTGCTAGATTTGTCAAATCTTAAGATCACTTTAGTGGCTTTTGTAGATATGCAAATGTAAACATCATGCAAATGAGCAACATCTAGTGACTTTTTGAGCAGGTTTCAGTTCTACTTTCCATTGTAAAACATTACCAGGCACCCTCTTTCACTGCTTTCTTGAATTTTTTTTTTTCTCAGTTGGGCCCTGAGAAGGCTCAAAAGTCGCTCAACAAAGCCAAAACAAAACAAGACACTAGGGTTAGGGGTTAGGGTGACTCTAGACCCGAACCCTAACCCTTACACACTGAACTTTTACGATAGCATGCTGCCATGACCACCAACAGGCTGCTTAAGCCACCAAGCAACAACACGCCGCACATGGTATTTAAGTTAAAAAAAACATACCCCTACTGTTGTTTGTCGGATCAGGTAATGGCCCCCTCCTGCAAAATTCACAAAACAATGTAAGCCATGACTATGCAGTAAGCAGCCAGTTCACACAGGCCTTTTCTTGTTTACCTGATGATTGGTGGAGGAAGTCGAGAGGGTGGAGCTCCAGTCTGACCACTGTAGAAGTTCTCATACACAACAGGAGCTGATAGAAAGAAAAACTGATACCGTTGGCATACAGGTAACTGATAAGACATAAGTGCATACATGTGTATTGATACCTTTATCTGTGTGTGTACTATATTCTAACACTGGTTAACTGTTTTATTATTAGTATCTTTGAATTCACACCTGGCGGTTTGTCACCCGTCTGTCTAAGGTTTACAAAGTGTTCAATATCTTCCCGAACATCACACTGTTCCAGTGACTTCCTCACTTCCTCGTACAGCTATGAACACACACACGCACATACAGAGAGACAGTAAAAACTAGATCAGAGTTCAATTTACTCGCTCTTGGGGGGTTGGTCCATTAACTTTTATAAAAGCTTTCACATTATGCAGATGCTTTGATAACATAAAACATATTCCTCAAACCTCGTCACTGGTCACACACTGCTGGGACAGCTGATTGAGGTGAGTCCAGACTGTGTTTCTCAGAAAGTTAATACGCTCCAGTGCCTGTTTTTCAAACATCTGTGAAGGGAAACAGAGACAGACAGAAACATTTAGCTTAATTCTGTGTGTATGTGTGAAAAATTCAAATCTCTTGAGTCTTACCTCACAGGCCTTTACATGTTCCTTCATCCATTCATCTCTAGCCTTTCCCAGTGTGGTCACGTTCTGCTGATATAACCTGTCTGCCAGTCAAACACATACATCAGTAAAAACAGTACAATGTTGTAGAAATATTAAATATTCAAATCAGTATTGTTTTTACTGTTTGTGTCAGTGTCAAACATCATTAATAACGTATTGTTTTATCACCTACCAAGAGCTAAATGCTGTACACAGGTGTAATGTTGATCATGATCACCTTCATAGCTTGTCAGCGTTGAACATTTGACAATAACAATAACTAAAAGTATAGCTGAGGCCAATGGGAGTGTCATTAGTTATGCAGGTTTTGTAAGAACCATAATGATTACAATTCATCCTATGGGGAACATACATGTATGCGTGCAATTTCAAAAGAGAAGTGCACCTTTACAGGGTGAAAATATTTGTATCATTTTTGTGTTGCAAACTTACCTGCTTCCTCTGCATTTTGCTTTGCTTGTTGCGCTTTGGCGTTAAGCTGAAAGATGAGCGAGGAACACAAACACGGCAGTGAGTCCTCGACAGCGAGTTGGACGCATGACAAGTAACAAATAGTGAAATTACTGCTCATAAAGTCAGATAAAAATAATATGCCAATATTGCCGATATGGTGCCTCTCAGAAATGAAAGAGCTGAAACACACAGCAGACACATCTCCAATAAAAATAAGTAATCTGCTTTTAATATTAATATGTTCAAATGCCTACTTGTTTCACATCAAGGGACAAACACAGTTTAACAACTTTGCGTTACAATGGGCAAAATCTACTGACTTAAAAGCATTTAAAACATCATCACAATATTGCATTGCCAATCAGCACTATAGCGTCCATTCCACTTTATGAAAGGTTGTAGACAATAACTTTTAATGCTACTTTGTTTTTTGTTTTTTGAGGGTTTACATCCTCTTGTCAACTACAATTTGATGTTTCTGCTAGATAACTAAAACATAACCCTCATAAAAGTCCAATGGAGTTTAAATTCAAATATAGTAATCCTCCGTCAGTAAGAAGTCTCGCTTTTTTCACTGTACCTTCTCTAACTGCTTGGTGTTGTTGGTGTTTCGGTTCACATTCTGATCTGCTTCTTCTTTATCTCTGCACTTCTGCTCATACGTCTTCTTTGTCTGGGGACAGCACCACAGTCAGCTTGAATGCAAAATGAACTCATCACAAATGTTACAAAAGAAAGAAAGCAGTAACAGAACAGTATGTCAGTAGATTCATGGTGTTCTCTACTTCTGGGCTGCAGACCTATATTCTCATCTGAACATTGCATGAGAAGGCACTTCTTCTTTTTGCATGGCATTATGTGATGCCCTATGGTTCACTTCCCAGACTGGACAACATAACTTCCCCGATCAAAGAGGAAGAAAAGAGACAGGATAAGGATTTTATAACACAACTGAAACTCCTTTGACAGAAATAACAAAGCTGCCTTTCTCACATTGACGGCCGGACGACCACAAAGCGGGGTCAGCCCTATGAAACTGAAAGTCTGTTCATGACTTACCGATTGACTAACGATGTTACAACTGCCATCCTCAACCATGTCTTTAGTGTGTAGGGTTCAGTGGCATGTAGCCATGGAGTGGCTAATTTAAAACCACCTCGCCTCAATCTCCCTTTCCTAGGGTGAAGATACAGTTGCAGCAAAAAATGCGCCCTGGTTTGGGCTACTGTACAAACATGGCGGTTCAACATGGCAAACTGCATGGAAGAGGACAATGTCTTCCATACTTTGTAAATAGAGCCCCATAATCTTACACAATGGACCTTTAGGTTTCGTTTATACTTGAGACTTTGTTGGAACTCTGCTTATGGCACGAGCAGGTAGCTCTTCAAACGTAACATTTTGTCCTGTTTGAAGCATTTAAAAACAAACTGGGTGGCTTTAGTTATTTCCTTTCATCAGTAATTATCATGCAGTCATGCTCTTAGTTGTTTCCAAGTTGTATTGTAATTAACTAATGTCATGTTCTACAGATGCCTGTTTGAAATTATGTATTCAACAACGTGAGCAGACAAACAAATTAACAAAAACCTTTGAACTTAAAAAAAAGCCTTATCTAAAATGTGCACAGACACGATCTGCAATGATTTGCGGAGCCTACACGCTTGTCACAAGAGGCTCGATGACGTTACTTTGGGCATTTGCCAAGCAATACAGAAGTACCTGCTGCTGTAGCACTAGGCTACACGAATGCAGCTTCTTTCCTCATGTTGTAAAATGCCTCAACTCATTCTCTGCACTCCACCATGAAAAATATTTCTTCCTAGTAGAGCATAAAGGAACTAAAACCTGGATTTTGTAGCACAACCTTGTGTTCTGGAATGTAAAATACATTTGATATATTAATAAGATTTTGACTTTGGTTCGGCAGGTCAATTATTAATTCTTCATGTGTCTGATTTGTGCTTATCAGTTTATCAATAACACGTGACAGTCTGAAAGTGCCTTGAACTAATTTAATAATGAACTCTATATCTTAATTTTTACTTACATCCATTGTCTTCTTGAACTGTGACGACTTCGTTTTGTGGAGAACATCCATCTGTTGTTCTGTCTGAAATGACAGGATTGTATTTAGTTACCAACTTAATACCTGTTGCAAAGATGACTCGGCCACCTCAGTGCTGATAAACAAACCTTCTTCCTTATTTCTTTTTGTTTTTCTCTGAATTCCTCCAGTTTCTTGGCCTCCTCCCGCATGCTCTGCGCTAGTTGTAAGTGTGATAGACTCACATGTTCAGTCTCTGCGAGAATGAAAACATGGTTTACATTCTGAGCTCTACATAAAAACAAACGCAAACTGAGTAAATAACAGCATCTGAATAGTGGCATTATGAAGACTCAAAAAGGTTAAACACTTACGTAATTTAAACATATCCAGGGATTTTTTTAATGTGCTTAAAGGGCAAAAGAAAAGAAGATTAGGGAAGGATTTTAAACATTTCAAAATCTGCATCAAATGAGTTCACATTGTAACTTCAATGCATGCACAATGCACAAAGAGGAAATTAGTTTTTGGTTTTTGACCATTTCATTATGCAAGCACTATGAGGCAATGCTTTTATGACTGAGTCTCACACATAGATGTGGAGGCACAAGTTACAGCCTGCTGTTGGCTTCACGACTGATATTTCCTGGTGCTAATGCATTAAGAGACATAGCAAAGGTCCAAAAAAAGCATTCAAATGTTTCCTTGAGCAATATTAAGTTCAATTTCTTTAAAGAAACACTCAAGATAAATATAACTTTATAACTGTTTCTTTACAAAATGTCAACAGGATGCTTTTGATACCATGCACTATTAATAAACCACAATTTCAGCAAATCATGTTCCCTGTCTGACCCTCCCCCATTAGTCTTCCTTCCTCTTCCCACCTTAACGACAGAGACAGCAGAAACAACAAAAACACACTGACGTGAACTCTGACCAAATAGGAACTAAACTTGCTTATACAGAAACGTGTTTAGGAAATTTGACAAACGGAATTAATAGCATTATCACAACACTGCTAAAGGATACAATTTTCATTTACACTCTCTTAAATGATCAGAGCCAAAATGATTTAATGACCACGCTAATAGGCACAATGTGACTTGTGCACAGAAAGACTCTGGTCGGACGCATAATAACAGCATCTGAATACTGAGGTCGCTTACTTCATCTCATTGTGTCCACACACCTTCTTGGACAAACCCATAAGATCTTTGGCGTACTTCTCTTCAATTGATGCCCTGAAAGAAGAACGTGAGAGAACAAATATTTTAAGAAACCTATGTCATAAAGTCACGTGAAATTGTTAGATAATGTGCATTATAAAATTCTGTAAACCATTTACTGCATGTTTATATATTGATATATTACTTAATAGTGTCGGAGTCGGACTATCGGCTGACTGACTGTGACCTTTATCATTTCTCAATGAGACTAAAATAAACTGCACAATTACAGAAACAACCTTGCTGCATTCACGCATGTGTGGGGAAAAAGGCAGGGCAATAAGGATGCAAAACCAGGAAATAAGACCTGGGATTTGAACTTTTAGTTTGCATAATTAAAAGTGCCACAGAGCCATTATACATTAGAGACTCAAATGGAGTGCAAGTTATGGAACACTCAACAAGGGCTTTCTGTATGACTGCATGTGTGTTTGCATACTATGTAATGTAACTATATAAAGCACTAATAATAATAAACATGGCAGCACACATATGGCAGCTATTGATCCAAAGCTCGACTTTCAGTAGATGCTTTCTGTAAATCTAAAGATAGACAGGGAGTAGAGAGAGGGGGAGTGACACAGTAAATGGCCGTTCGATGCAGGATTCGAACCGGGGCCAGCTGCAGCGAGGACTGTAGCCTCCACACATGGGGCGGCCGCTTAACCCACTAGGCTACCGACTGCCCCTCTTTCTGTAAATCTGATCACTCTCTCATTTACACCTCAGCTGATTTTTTTCATTTTGTTACTTTATATGACATAATGTTTTTAGTATGTGTCCACACCGTAGTTTTCTCTCTCTCTCTCTCTCTCTCTCTCTCTCTCTCTCTCTCTCTCTCTCTCTCTCTCTCTCTTTCTGTCTGTCTCTTTGAGGGACTGCTGTTAGATTATTTTGGGGACTCCTGTCCTTTTATTTTCATTGTTTTTAATGAGGAAATATTCAGTTATGTTATTAAATATATATCCTCTTGCTATATCCATAGCTTAATGTTTTGTCATGCTGTCAGTACGATAAAACATACTGCCTGACAACATAAAACGTTTTTTCAGCGAATCATTGCAGTTGAACCTCATCATGTTAGAATACTTTTACTGCAATGAGTAAGCAGGTCACTGGCTCCAAACTGGACGTGGGTGTATGTTTGTGTCGGTGTGTGTCGGGGAGAACAGATTACTTATCACACAAGGAAGGAGGAAATCAAAATTCAAATGTTCAACTTTGTATGAGTCCATTATAAAATCTTTGTCGATCCATCACACACACTATTTGTTGTGAAAGCGCTACAGCACTGTAGGTTAAAACACTTCACACTCTGTTCCTCCTCCGACATTGAAATCATTTGCGCTGGTCAACCCCAGTGCAGTCTTGTGTACAGGAATAAATGTTGCTTTTCCTGCAGATTTAAAACTCTTACATATATGTACAGTATGTCATTTAAATTCAAATGCAAACTGTACTGAACTTGGACGTTTGTAAGCAATATTTCTTTTAGTGCATATAGATTTGTACATTTGAAGCTTTGGCGGACACAACACAAAACATAGACAGATTGTGCAGAAAGCTATACCACTTATAAAATATGACAAACTTGATATAATGACATAATGTTGATATTATAGCATTTTTGAATGTTATTGCAATTAGAAACTCAAACTCATGTTCTGATCCGACATCCATGTAAACTTCACTTTGTGATTTGTGTACACTCCAAAGCCTCACAAAGAGGTTGTTATTCTATTACATTTCCGTGTTTGATTGCACTGCACTCAAAACTAACTTATGACTTGATAACCTACTCCACTCCTCTCGCTAATAAACTTTCCCACAGCAATGACACTACAATCTGCTGTTCCTGTTCCTCCTCTTAACTTAGCTTTTATTTTCACACCTCCCTCTCGTCATCTGACTCTTCTGTCTCATATCCACTGTCAGACCTTGCTATTACACCAACTGTATTTCACGTAAAACCTTTGCATAAATAACCTTGAATGTGATTGTGACTATTGCTAAACCAGCCATCGAACAAACCACTAAGGCCTATGGTTTTGTCACACTGTTTTCTGTAGCCAAAACATATATTGTGTGTCTATTATTGCAACAGCTAGCAGAACTATTACCCAAACTAGCACAGCTGGTAATTTACAGCTGGGGTCTAATCTTGCTGATCTGGGGGTTGAAATGCAGAACAAACATACATATATCTTGCATCATTTCATATACAGATCAGACCTGGCTTTCATGAACTCCTCCACCTCTTTGCATGTCCTCTTGCCATCGTTGATACTGGATGATAGCATCATAGCCACTAGTGCAGGTCAGGTCACAGTTCTGTCAGTCAAATATGGAAAAAATTGTCATACAATTGGGGTTATTTGTTTAGATGACATTATACAATATTACTCAAAACAGACAGACAGACAGACAGACAGACAGACGACAGACAGACAGACACAGACAGACAGACAGACAGACAGACAGACAGACAGACAGACGCTGGGGATTTAGCTTCTCCTGTACCACTACCCTGCTACCGCTAGACCAGCACCCGTTTCCTTTACTGTAAGACTATAGGTAGACTCTGTCTGAGCTTGTTTTATTCTGAATTCACACAATGAAGTTCCCAAGACAACGCTACACACACATACACAAATAACCTCTTGAACATTTCGATATTTGACACAGAGTGTAAATTGATGTTTTGTACTGTACTTGCTCCATAATTTAGATAAGCTGAGGGTAACAGCCTATAATCAACCTAAATGTGTAGATGTCAAAATCAGTCTGTTGCTCACTTTCTCTCTTTATAAAAGGTATGAGGCCAGGCAACTGTATCGCTCATTCATACATGAATCAATAGGCAAATGAGCTTTTTTTTTTCATGGAGCCAGTAATGGAAACTTACTACGTACTTTCAACTAAGTACTGTACAAATTGGACTTATTAATTTTATTTCAAGGGGAATATCATATCGCATATTTTTAGTCCACAACATCTATCTGACAACTCTAGTTACTAAGATTGTATATCCAAATATATGATGTGTTTATATAATGTTAACATAATGCACTACTATATCTAACTACTCATAAATATAAAGAAGATTAAAATAAGATCTACCTCAACCAACTACACAATAAATGCATCTTACACATTAATGCACCCGGAGTAACAATTCAATAATATAATAACTGGAGGCCAGGGGGTATAAGTAGATGTGCTTTTAATACAATAAATTACTTTATTTATTTATTTATTTATTTATTTATTTATTTATTTATTATTACAGTGTTGTATTAGTACTTTTAATGTCTGAATACCTCCACCACTGCATAGATCATCTACTATATAATTATTAGTTTAATAGAAGATTATAATTTCCATTACAACTTGACTTGGAAAAGAAAGAAACTAAAGCAACACAGAGAGAAATCAGTTTAGCAAAGCATTTCCTCTTTATTACTGAATTTACATAGACAGCCTGACTTTTATGACCAAAATTGTGTATGTATTAAAACAATGTATATGTTAAATAAACGATGTATATGTTAAATAAACACTGCACTGGACACTCACCCAGAAGAAGTCTTTGAAATGTAGGTTTTTCATAACTTTAGTGGACAGCAGAGCAGCAGCTTCAACAGGTCTATAGACTCTCTCGGTGACTGTGTCACTCACTCTGCAGTCTGGGCACAGTGCAAGCCGCCGCTTATACTGACGCATGCGCAGAGATGATGATAACAACCGTGTGCGTAAAGGTCTGTCACCGCTGACGTCAGAGCTGTCTGCACGAGCCCTTCTCCTGTTTTGGTTATTTAAATTGGGAAAAAATGAATGGTGAATGATATTGTGTTAAAATACTTAAAATAGTTAAATCGAGATAGCGTATAGTCATAACTAGAGATTGGAGTAGCGTCCTTCCCTCGCGCTCTCGCGTCTAGTCACTCCCCTCGCGCTCTCGCGTCTCGTCCCTCCCCGCGCTCTCGCGTCTCGTCCCTCCCCTCGCGCTCTCGTCTCGTCTTCCCCTCGCGCTATCGCTATAGTCCCTCTCGCGCTATAGTCGTATTCCCGACCAAGTTCTAAGTTTTTCCCCTGTAACTGATATATTATTGTGTATTACAATATTGGAGTTGTAAAACTGATGCTTAAGCAGCATTTTCCGCTTATTATTTTATATATAACTGAGAAATAATGATCAAGTGTTCATGCTGTAATAGAGGCAATGATACAAAACAATTCAGTGAACAAGAATGTCTTTTTTAAATTGGATGAATATTCCTAAAATTATAATAAAATCTACATAGTCCTCATACTGATGAAGGACTTTGTTTTGCTGACATGTCTTGGGAGTTCTGTGCTTTTATGTTAGTCACTCTGCAATAAAATGATGTGCACTGCTGCCCTCTGCCTGTGAGCTGAGGTTTGTTTCAGTTGGTGGGCATCCACTCCATCAGCCCTCCCAGCAGAGGTTTCCACCGCCTCCACATCCTGAACTTGGTAGCAGGTGATGGCCTCATGATTCAGCCCGTGAGGCAGGTCTCATTTCAGAGCTTGCGATGTATTTTGTTGAATGGATTTTGACGTGTGGAGCTGATGCTGCATGCTTCTGGGTAATAGATTTTGGACCACAGCCAGAGCTCAGATCAGTTTTTGTTTTGTTTTTTAACCACAAATTCATACATGTTAAAGATGAATGATAACCAAATAAATGATCAGTAAATGTGGCTGCAATGCAATCACAGAGTTATCTTGCATTTCTGCATTTCACAGCCCATTATGTTGTTAATTTTGTGGTGGACTTTATTGTCTCCAGGAGTGGAAATTAGTTTGACAGCAAATGTTGCATAAAAAGGCATAAAAAAGGCAGTAAAAGTAAAACAAAATAACAGTAAAATCAAATAAAGGTGATTATGAGATACAAGAAATTCACTAAACTGGAATAAAATGAGTACTGAGTGGTCAAAACTCCTCGGAGCAGTAGCACAGAGACAAAAGAGATAGATGGTTTTCACAGCTTGAAAAAAATGACCAGAGGGAAACATCTGAAATGTTGTGATGAGGGGACTGACAGTAAGACTACAGTAGATTTGGCTTTCTTCCCAGTCCTGCTGTTCAAACAGACAGACTCCTAAACTCAAATAAAATCTCTGTATCATTTTGGAGTAAGCTTAAACAACAGGTCTACAACTTAAAAAAAAGACTTGAGTCACTTGAGTCAGTGTAGAATTTATACATACTCAGGAGTGGGAACACTTTATTTTCATTAATGCTCCACGTGTTAATGTTTCCACAGACAAATATACCAACATAAAAGACATGTTGCAGATAAAAGATAAAATTTATATCACAGCGACGTTGCGAATAAATCAATTCGGCTTCTAGTGCAAATATTGTCTCATTTCAGGCCATAAAAATCGTGAAGAAAACAAACAGCTTAGCAGGTTAGCTCATAGTTAATTGGCACTCACTCTGGACACATGTATTTTGTGGATTTATGGCTTGTGGCATAAGCAGAATGGGAACTTATTTTAAAGATGTAAAAGTGAATATATCAGTGTGACATCCAGCAGATTATGTGGCCTTTAGAGGTCTATAAAGCTCCAAATACAGGACGTAAATTTATGATCGCACTTCATCTGTGGATGAATGTATTAACATGCATGATGTTTCATGTCCCTATCGTGCATCGAGTATTTCAGCATCATTTTGTTGCAAAAACTGCAATAAAATTTAGTCGCATCATACCAAAGGAGAAGACCCACTTGAATCTGATAAACCCGCACTCACTTAAAAATCACAACCCCCCCTCAATTACCACATTGTATTATAACAGCTAAATACATGGTATTTATATTCACATATCATCATGCACAGTACCAGGGCCCTAGAACTGGAGCACCTGACTGCACCCATTATTTGTGTCATCAATTACGCCTGTGCTTTTCTCGCTGATGAGTCCAATGTATTTTGTCATCTAACGTACTGGATATTAGTTCTGCTGTATGCTTATTCATTTGGGTTTCCTTGGCCTATCAGTAAAGCTGGAATGCTATAGCAGAGTAGATACAGATGTGTTTTATGTAAATTTGCCTTATCTTAATCACTTGTATTTTGTTTTATCTTTTTTCCTTTATACATTTTTAGATACAGCCATTTTCTGCTGTTGCAGTGGATTTCTCAACAGGAATCACTAAATTTTCATCTTTTCTTTTAAGAGGCCATTGAAGACATTTTATATTAGGGAACACAAATTATAGTAGTCATTATAGTCCTCAGTATGGTCTTTTAGAGGGTGGAAATTAGGTACAAATTTCAAAGAAATGACTGTAACCTTGAGGGAGTACAATTATTTCAGCAGACATCTCTACTTTTGTTATAGAGGAATCATTAGACCTCATGAGATAATACTGTTTTTAACAGGACCAAACCTTACTGACTCTATGCGCTGGTACAAAGTACCCTCTCCTCGTTCTTTATATTCTGCACAGTGCCTTCTTCGGGATCTTGAGTGGAACTGATGAGGAGTAGAAGAGTTAGCACGACTGCTGTGTAGAGATCTCCATATTATCTCTGTTCTCGGATGGATTCAGATGAACACACTACTCTCTGTAGTTAAAGGGAAGTAATTTATCAATAATGGAGATATACTACTATACTTAAATAATCAGCTAATGCAGCATTTGGTTCGACCTAAACTCACTCAGATAAGTGATGAATTATTTAAATCTGCAGCTTTCTGACACTCTGATTCATTGTTTGTATTCATCTGTATTCATTTGCCACAACACATTTCATTTACTTGAAGCCCCCAAGATGCAAACAGCCATTACATATGAGTTTATACCTTTTCTGAAATATGCCAAAATGCCTGTGAGCACAGGACTGAGGATAGGGATTTGTGTCTGAGATGTAAGGTGATTGGCTTTACAGATACATCCAGACGCACATGCCTTTTCTATCCTTTACACCTGCCATCGTCCTTTGCACTGATGCTGCGGCAGTGTTTTAAATGAGTATCTATTAAAATGCCATTATAAGAAATGGGGAGTGATGTTGTCCCTGGCAGGAGTTTATTGGAGAGTAAATGTAAGCTCCCACACATGGAACACCTCATTAACTCAGTGGATATTTTACAGCCCTGCAGCACAGAGGCTTAGGCATGGAACGAGGCCTCGCTCATCTTAATAGTGTATCAGCTGATAAGACTCCTTTCCTTTTCATACCTGCACTTTTAATGGGACCCACTCTACCACTAATGACCTTTATTGATCCCTGCAGGGTGGATGCCATTTGCTCAAAACAGCCAGAAAAAAAATAAACAGTCCATAGATGAGCACCACTGGAGCTGGTGAGGATTCAAAGGTGAATGGAGGAATAAGCACAGAAATGAATCCGACATTCAGTTTTGCTTCTTTAAAAAATTCTAATTAAAGCTTAATTAGACAATCGACCTGTTTTTTGCACCTGCAGTACTGTGGAAGAGTTCAACAACAGTTGTGACGGATCAGTATCTGTGTTAGTGTTCCTGGTAGGATGGTTGAACTGCCATAAAAGTTAGAAAATGTCTCATGCTGCCCTCCTCACATCTAACTAAAAAAATTCTCTTTCACTGATATTTGTATATTTCTAGTTCTACTTCGTGCTCCTTCTGGACATCTGAGCAAATTACCCTATCTCTGAGGCTGAGGAGGCTGAGAAGGAATCTCTGCATTCAAGATCACTACCCAAAAATCATGGCCATAGGTGAAGATTGAAATATAGATTGATTAGTAAATGAAAATCTGCCCTCCACAACTGTCTTGTGCAATGCTCACATTACTGCTGCAAACCTCCAGATCCTGTCTGTCCTGAAAATCACAAACAGTATCTGAGGCAAGGGACAATCTTGGAGTCCAAAAACTTACTCTATGTAGAGGTGAGCCCAACCAAGTCTAGTCGGTACCACTCCATCTTCTGCACTAGCTCTGGTTCCTTCCCCGCCTGTGATATGACATTTGACCTCCCTGCCAGCATGTCAACACGCCTAGGTCAAAAACTTTTCCTGGCCCCAATGCTCATCAGGTGGTTGACCCACAAGATGGTGCCTCCTTGTAGGCCCTGTGAGTCAAGACTGGGCCACCAGACATTAGCCAGCAAGCTCCTCTCCAAAGTCTGGCTCCAGGAGGGGTCCCAAATCTATTATTCTATTAATGATTTATATTTGTTATTAGATGATAATAATTTAATTGGTCATTTAGTTATATAAACATATGTATACATACATGTATGTTTATGTATTACCCATTTTCTTCCCATGGGTATATGCCTGGGAGACTTGTAGTCGGTCAAAACTTTGCTAATAAAGTTAGCTCTGTCTCCTCCTTCTGTACACTATACACTTTCAGTTTCCTATCCCACTCGGGTTTTGTGGATGTGCCACAACTACTCTAACTCACAGAGCTACAGACGATACATCGAGCTACATCGATCATTGTAGCCTTGTGTTGACTTGTCACAGTTATAAATTGAGCGTACAATGACAGGATGAACATTGGGGTAAATGTTGTATGACAGGGAAAGTAACACATTTCTGTTATCCCCAGGTTGCTGAGCAGGCAGCATGAAAAATGTATGTATTACTTTCATGTATCATATATTTGGTCAACTTAATTTTAAAGATCCAATCTGAGATTAGCAATAATGTACACTGTAGGACAACAGCTCAGCTCTTCTCGTGTGATTAACTGAAGGACTAAAGAATAGAAAACAACTTAAATATGACAATTATGTAGAAAATGTTGCAAATAAATTAAAATGTTTCTCAAAGAGAAAGAGAATGCACCACTTCACTATTCTATAATCAAAGAAAATGGTTGCCAACAGCTTGAGCATGATTGTTTGGATACAGTTCATTAATTCAAACTCCAGTCACACTTTGAACACATTGGACATACAATCATTAAGCATGCTACATTTCACCAGATATTATGATCTGATGAAATACATTAACAAAATCACAAATGTTAATGTTTTCCAAGTTTGCCCTCTGTAGTCCTTCAGCCGAACACTGTTCATTAAAGTCTCTGTCACTCCAGTTCACTGCATGTTTTGTTACTTAGATTGTCGAGTTCGAGGCCCAACACTGCAGAGACTGCTGCCTGTCACACAAGAAGCAAGTATTGAAACCTCTGCGGTATAGCCCGTCTCGGGACATGTCAGCTTTTTCCTTTAGGCTGAATCCATCACCTTTTCTAAAAGATGGATGGCAGTGCTACCAGCCCCCTCAGAAACTCTTAACCATTATTTCAACCTCTGAAATATTACTGTGAAGTCTCTTCAAGTTCCATGTCTCCTCACAGCAGGTATTTTTTTGAGCGTTTGGAGATAACATTATTGAATATAAACCACCTTAGACTGGCTCCTTACCCTGCAAAGATTGATTATAAGTCAGAGGCTAAGGAAAAAGTAGCAAAAAACTCCCTGAAATAAAACTGTGAAATATCACCCCATTTCTAAAACACCTACAAACACAAGGGTTTCTCCTGGAAAGTCCCACAGAATAGGATTTACAAAGCTTTTGGATTCACTTGTTAATGAATTTACAAAAAACTGTAAGTGATTTTTCTCTGTTGTCTTCCAAACATCTAATCATTACTTGCCTTCTGTAAGTTGAAATAAGAACTTCTCTAAATGAAGCATTTTTTAGAATATAAAAATAAACAAAGTTGTGTCTTCATGATCAACTATACTGAAACTGTGTCAAAAACACTGTAGCAAAATGTTATGTTGGCCTAAGCCTCCAAAAGACAAATTAATAGTTTCGATGTTTACCTGCCTGTCAGACATGGCCTGCCGAGACAGTAATTAAAATGTAGCCCACTATTGACTCTTTCCCTCTAATTTCTGCCTCCATCTCCCTCTTTGGCCTTTTAGTGTAACATTACCGAGACAGACAGACAAGAATTAAAAGTTACTGCTGCTGTGTACTGTTACTTAAGCCCACTGAGTATCATCTAACGATGATTTAGCAAACATTTCAGCCTGCAGATAACCAGAAAAAGGATAATGAATAGCCGGACCAAGACATCCTCTGCAGTCCAATTAGCTACTTGATGCACTGGAATGACGGCACAAGAAACATTTCTGCTAATCTTTAAAAATCATCCAGCGTGTTCCGTCTTTTTTGCTCTCCACATGTTCTGTTACAGCCAAAGCTCGCTCAGACATGACGAGCCAATAGTACTTGGACTACAAATGGAAACCAAAACGCTTCCTCAGCCAAAATCTCCTGTCTTGTCTCCCTTGCCTACAGAAATCCGCATTCATATGCAGATATGTGTTAATAGAGATTACTGCTATTGTCTTCTTTTAATATTGTTGTGCATTGTTAGGGGTCCGTAGGGACTTGGCTTAGAACCGGACAGTGGCTGGTTCAAATCCAGCATGGACCACAGTATGGAGTGAGGACTGGTAGCTCAAGAGGTGCTAGTTGACCTTCTTGAAGAAGATACTGAACTCCTAACTGGTCCATCACTCCACCATCTCTCCACATTCGCATGTCAATGAGCCCTGTGTGTGTGTGTGTGTGTGTGTGTGTGTGTGTGTGTGTGTGTGTGTGTGTGTGTGGTGTGTGTTTGTTTGTTGTAGTGTGTGTGTGTATGGTTGTCGTTCAGGCCTATATGTCCTTAGTGAAAAAACATTTGAGGGATCAATAAGTTATTTTATTCCTGCTGGACTGAATGCATATAGTTACTTGTCTGTTTCGACTTCCCAGCATATGCTCCTCGCCCACTTTCCTGTAAACCTTTCCTGTGATTTAAAAAATGCTGTTTTTGCAATGCTCTTCTGTCCCAGGTATTCACACTCATTTCTAGTAAAAGCGCTTTTTTTGAAAGAAATTGAGTGTCCGGGCTTTCACTGAACCAGGCTGCTCGCTTAATAAGCCGCCTGCTCTGCTCCATGTAAATAGCTGATGATTGCATCTCACAGTGTTCTGCTGTGCGTTCGCTCAACACAAAAGAAAAATTGTTTATCTGAGATTCCAGCTTTATTTCAGAGGCACAGGAAAAGGGACGAATTCCAAGTGGAGTTCTTTTGTCCGTCCCGGGCTCACCATGAACAGATGTCATCACGTTTTCATGCGAATCCAAATATCACATTGTGTGAAATTTTCATCTAAATACAGCATGGCAATTTAGACGTCCCAACTGACAGATAGCTGCCAAAACAAACCCAGTCGAGAATCGCAAATAGCAAAATGGAGAGATGTGACCTATCCCGGGTTTGGTTTGCATGCCAAGGTGGTAGAAAACTATTAAAGTTTTATTTCCTATGAAGATGAAGCACAAAAATTATAGCCAGAAATAAAAAATATTTATACAAAAAGTGATATCTTTCTGGCAACTAAAGGGGAATATTTGTTCTGCTTTTGCTGTATAATGGCAAGGCTTACAAGGTTAATATTCAATAAAAGAAACTAATCTTATTAGCAGTAGACCAATGAGATCATTAAATAAGTTTTAAGCACACACAATGAATATCTCAGATAATGGATTTATCTACTTTCAGGTAATAAGTCTCATTTTATGCTCTCTTGACAATGGATGGAAGATTTGAGCCCTTACCCTCACCTTGACATACTGACTCTGTCTGGAGACCAAATCATGCCTGGTGATAATTTTAAGAGGATAGGGAATAAAACCTCTGAGGTTGTCCTGACCTGAAAAATCTAATTAAGAAAAGAAACTATATTAACTATGAAATATTCAGCTCATGTTGGACGGCTTATAGCCTCAAAAAAAAGAGCCAAGGATAATCTAATCAATCAAAGTGAATCGTTTTTAATAGGTTAATCATTTGCTGCACATCCACGAAGGCTTAGCCACATATTGGAGCAGCTCTCGTTTACAGGGCGGGGCTCCTCTGGTATTCAAGAGTGAGCCTCAGATAACTGACACTGACAAGGCAAAGCTGGAGCAGATGAACCTCATCGACTCTTGGAAGCATCACTGATCACAGCCGTGACAGCACTGGAGAGGGAGGAGGGCGACTGACACCAGAACAGGAGATGCGGAGGTGCACGTCAGAACTGATGCATATAGTGCCCTTGAAGCGGGGAATGGCTACCTATGTACAGGATTAATGATAACTTAGAAGTCTACAGTGATCCATGACAGAGACAGACATGGCCTTTTGCTTTTTGCCAACATTCTCCAAGAAAGCTTTGGTCTTCCAGTTGATATATCTGAACACTAGATGGCAGTTTGACACAGAGAAGTGTTGTTTCTGGAAGCTTTGTTGCAAAAGCTGAAATGCATTTCTAACAATCACTGTAATTGCTGTTGTTCGGCGATGCTGATTGAAGCTGTGTTTACCTCCCTCTGGATTCTTATCAGGTTTTATCCAAAGACTCATTTGAATTCCTGATCTCTGTCTGGAATATTAAACTTTGTTCAGTAAGACTGATGTGTTTTAAGATTCAAAGGTTGCGATAAGGTTTTAGGTTTCATATCATGAGAAGTCGGTCAGAAATGCTTTCCGGCACCGTTTAATTCCTTATATTTTCTTTACTTTGAAAGGGGGAAATATATTTGAAGATTAATTTTGCAGGTTCACAGCTCTTACAATCATGCTCTCTGACTTAGTACTGCAGATGTTCAATCCAATGTGCGCGGCTGGTACCTTAGCCTTCTTGTTGCCGTCCCCTTTGATTAAAAATCTTTGATGTGGTGTGGTTGGACGTTTGCTTTGTTGAACCTAAAACCACGGTGATATTACAGATCTCTTAAGTTAATCTATTCCAGATATGAATAAGAAAGAAAATGCCGTGCATATCTCTGTCACAGGCAGGTTTGGAGAGAGGACTGAAGTAATTCACTGATATTCAAGTAGATTTACTTTAAATTTGCTTTCAGGACTTTGGGTTATTATGTAATTTCCCCTTGTCCTTGTGTTTGTAACTTTACTGCCTTTGCCGTGTTTCACACCACTAGTTTTAATTATCTGGTCCACCATGATTAGTTTTTACCTGTGGCTTGTTGTCCTATCTTCACTAGTGTATTCAGTCAGTGAACTGCTTGGTCTGATCGTCACGTTGTTGTCTTTTCATGTGTCAAACCCTATTTTGTCCTTGTGCTTTGGAACTTTTGCTTTTCTGGACTTGCCTTTTCTTTTCGATTATTTTTTTTACCCTAGTTCGTCTCGCTGCCCTGTGAGTGTTAATAAATCATTTTGGACTGCACTAACTCTGCCTGCAGTGGTGTCTGCATTTGGGCCTTGGTTGAAGTTACCATGTTTGCACAAAAACGTGACATTAAGAGTCAGTATTTTTTTGTTTCAAGCTCTGTGTTTTACTTTAGGTAGAGGTGTCAGAAACAACAGCTAGTAAATACAAGAGAGCCAGCAGAGCAGTGTGCTAATTCCAAAAACTGAACCTTTTGTGGACCATCTTGGTATTTATCTAATACTTAATTTCAGTCTCTGGTGACAGCAGTTAGCAGCTGGACTAACTTAAGCAGCCCTCCTCCTCCCGCCCTCTGTGCATGGTGCATGCATCCTGTTACCTCCAAGATTCATTTGAATGCCCACAGCAGAATAAAAGTGGCAGCTCCATTATGTTTTTCTTAGATTCACAGAAACATACCAGTGCTCTGATGCTGGAGTCATTCCTGGCTTTTCTCACTCATTTTATTAAACAGAATCCATTCAGGAAAATGAAGATCTTTAAACTTGATTTGGACCCATAGGACACAAAAAAAAGACAAGGCTACTTCAAATGATATTGTACTTCACTGGAACAAATTTCTGAACAAAATTGCAATTAGTCAAATAAGCACAACCCAGATAGCACAGTGAACCCAGGCCCTTACACCGTTGCCCACTCTGCCTGATTGGTAATCCAGCCTTTGCAGAAACATCCTTGGGACACAAACACACTGAGTACAAAAGGGAACAAACCTGTGATTTGTTTTTAGGCTGCACACATAATGAGAATCTGTTACAGTAATCACAAGCTTTTTGGCTGTAAGCAGCAGTGAATGCAGTATATTCAATAGTCCCAAGTCTACTCTAAACCACCGACACAATTATCCAACAGGCCCTTCAGAACAATAGTAACAAGCTACAATACGTCATCTTTGGACTGAGCTGAAACCTGAAAATTAAAAATACTTTGAGAGCAGCAGAACTTTTAATATACCCTCACTGTAAACTCTGAGAGGTTTGATAATGGAAAC
>CM014093.1:42500-52941 GCA_004119915.2 Collichthys lucidus | reverse complement strand
GCATAACCGGCCATGTGCCGACGCTACATCGCCGGTTATCGCGCAGTGCGGCCGCCGCCGGCGGGAATGCAAGAATTCCCACGGCGGCGGGGACGCACATCCGTGGCCCTACCCGGCCATGTAGCGTGTGGGCCCACGGCCGGTTATGTGCCAGCGCTACATCGCCGGGTACTGCTCGGTGCCGAGGCCGCTGGGGTACTTTCCCCGGCGGCATTTTTTTATAACAATATCTCAAATATATATATATATATATATATATACCTAAATGTAAAATCTAAATGCTAAATATAAATCCAAATGTGCACACTTAGCACTTTATGGGGGCACTCTTTATTCGACTTATAGTATGCTATAGCAGCCCATATAGTGCCTTGTACCTAATGATGTATTTATAATAATGCTTACTTCATTATGATACTACATGGACTTTTATACTACACTTATTTGCTGAGGTATATAATGAGAGTCAGAGTCATAATGTATTAAAGCCTCATATGTTAATTGGTACAGTGGTTAGCAAAGATCAATATTCAAATAGTTTGTCTATAACATTTGGAGTTGTTGTACTCATTTCTGTTTGCCCGTGCTTCTGTAATAACTCATAGTCATAGTCACACTCATACTTGTGCTGCTCTAACTAATTTTTCATTGCATCTGCCAATTACCCGCTCCATTTAAACTTACACTAGTTCTGTTCAAACACCTTTAGCCCTCATCTTCTTCCCATTGATGAGGTCATGTGACGTATGATGTCACAGGTCACGTGAAGCTCTTGTGTTCTGGCCCCGCCTGACTGGTCATGTGACATCATCGGTGACATCATCTGTGGAATCCTAAAAGTGTATAAATAGGAGCCAGTTTGCTGATATTAGCCAGCCAGCGAATTTATGCTGCGCGCTGCGGACGCCGCCGGCGGGAATGCAAGAATTCCCACGGCGGGTGACGCAAGTCGCTGGCTGTAGCCTGCATGTAGCGTCGGCACATAACCGGCCATGTGCCGACGCTACATCGCCGGTTATCGCGCAGTGCGGCCGCCGCCGGCGGGAATGCAAGAATTCCCACGGCGGCGGGGACGCACATCCGTGGCCCTACCCGGCCATGTAGCGTGTGGGCCCACGGCCGGTTATGTGCCAGCGCTACATCGCCGGGTACTGCTCGGTGCCGAGGCCGCTGGGGTACTTTCCCCGGCGGCATTTTTTTATAACAATATCTCAAATATATATATATATATATATATATACCTAAATGTAAAATCTAAATGCTAAATATAAATCCAAATGTGCACACTTAGCACTTTATGGGGGCACTCTTTATTCGACTTATAGTATGCTATAGCAGCCCATATAGTGCCTTGTACCTAATGATGTATTTATAATAATGCTTACTTCATTATGATACTACATGGACTTTTATACTACACTTATTTGCTGAGGTATATAATGAGAGTCAGAGTCATAATGTATTAAAGCCTCATATGTTAATTGGTACAGTGGTTAGCAAAGATCAATATTCAAATAGTTTGTCTATAACATTTGGAGTTGTTGTACTCATTTCTGTTTGCCCGTGCTTCTGTAATAACTCATAGTCATAGTCACACTCATACTTGTGCTGCTCTAACTAATTTTTCATTGCATCTGCCAATTACCCGCTCCATTTAAACTTACACTAGTTCTGTTCAAACACCTTTAGCCCTCATCTTCTTCCCATTGATGAGGTCATGTGACGTATGATGTCACAGGTCACGTGAAGCTCTTGTGTTCTGGCCCCGCCTGACTGGTCATGTGACATCATCGGTGACATCATCTGTGGAATCCTAAAAGTGTATAAATAGGAGCCAGTTTGCTGATATTAGCCAGCCAGCGAATTTATGCTGCGCGCTGCGGACGCCGCCGGCGGGAATGCAAGAATTCCCACGGCGGGTGACGCAAGTCGCTGGCTGTAGCCTGCATGTAGCGTCGGCACATAACCGGCCATGTGCCGACGCTACATCGCCGGTTATCGCGCAGTGCGGCCGCCGCCGCGGCGGGAATGCAAGAATTCCCACGGCGGCGGGGACGCACATCCGTGGCCCTACCCGGCCATGTAGCGTGTGGGCCCACGGCCGGTTATGTGCCAGCGCTACATCGCCGGGTACTGCTCGGTGCCGAGGCCGCCGGGGTACTTTCCCCGGCGGCATTTTTTTTATAACAATATCTCAATATATATATATATATTATATATATATATATATATATACCTAAATGTAAAATCTAAATGCTAAATATAAATCCAAATGTGCACACTTAGCACTTTATGGGGGCACTCTTTATTCGACTTATAGTATGCTATAGCAGCCCATATAGTGCCTTGTACCTAATGATGTATTTATAATAATGCTTACTTCATTATGATACTACATGGACTTTTATACTACACTTATTTGCTGAGGTATATATGAGAGTCAGAGTCATAATGTATTAAAGCCTCATATGTTAATTGGTACAGTGGTTAGCAAAGATCAATATTCAAATAGTTTGTCTATAACATTTGGAGTTGTTGTACTCATTTCTGTTTGCCCGTGCTTCTGTAATAACTCATAGTCATAGTCACACTCATACTTGTGCTGCTCTAACTAATTTTTCATTGCATCTGCCAATTACCCTCCTCCATTTAAACTTACACTAGTTCTGTTCAAACACCTTTAGCCCTCATCTTCTTCCCATTGATGAGGTCATGTGACGTATGATGTCACAGGTCACGTGAAGCTCTTGTGTTCTGGCCCCGCCTGACTGGTCATGTGACATCATCGGTGACATCATCTGTGGAATCCTAAAAGTGTATAAATAGGAGCCAGTTTGCTGATATTAGCCAGCCAGCGAATTTATGCTGCGCGCTGCGGACGCCGCCGGCGGGAATGCAAGAATTCCCACGGCGGGTGACGCAAGTCGCTGGCTGTAGCCTGCATGTAGCGTCGGCACATAACCGGCCATGTGCCGACGCTACATCGCCGGTTATCGCGCAGTGCGGCCGCCGGCGGGAATGCAAGAATTCCCACGGCGGCGGGGACGCACATCCGTGGCCCTACCCGGCCATGTAGCGTGTGGGCCCACGGCCGGTTATGTGCCAGCGCTACATCGCCGGGTACTGCTCGGTGCCGAGGCCGCCGGGGTACTTTCCCCGGCGGCATTTTTTTTATAACAATATCTCAAATATATATATATATATATATATATATATATATATATATATATATATATATATATATATATATATATATATATATATATATATATATATACCTAAATGTAAAATCTAAATGCTAAATATAAATCCAAATGTGCACACTTAGCACTTTATGGGGGCACTCTTTATTCGACTTATAGTATGCTATAGCAGCCCATATAGTGCCTTGTACCTAATGATGTATTTATAATAATGCTTACTTCATTATGATACTACATGGACTTTTATACTACACTTATTTGCTGAGGTATATAATGAGAGTCAGAGTCATAATGTATTAAAGCCTCATATGTTAATTGGTACAGTGGTTAGCAAAGATCAATATTCAAATAGTTTGTCTATAACATTTGGAGTTGTTGTACTCATTTCTGTTTGCCCGTGCTTCTGTAATAACTCATAGTCATAGTCACACTCATACTTGTGCTGCTCTAACTAATTTTTCATTGCATCTGCCAATTACCCGCTCCATTTAAACTTACACTAGTTCTGTTCAAACACCTTTAGCCCTCATCTTCTTCCCATTGATGAGGTCATGTGACGTATGATGTCACAGGTCACGTGAAGCTCTTGTGTTCTGGCCCCGCCTGACTGGTCATGTGACATCATCGGTGACATCATCTGTGGAATCCTAAAAGTGTATAAATAGGAGCCAGTTTGCTGATATTAGCCAGCCAGCGAATTTATGCTGCGCGCTGCGGACGCCGCCGGCGGGAATGCAAGAATTCCCACGGCGGGTGACGCAAGTCGCTGGCTGTAGCCTGCATGTAGCGTCGGCACATAACCGGCCATGTGCCGACGCTACATCGCCGGTTATCGCGCAGTGCGGCCGCCGCCGGCGGGAATGCAAGAATTCCCACGGCGGCGGGGACGCACATCCGTGGCCCTACCCGGCCATGTAGCGTGTGGGCCCACGGCCGGTTATGTGCCAGCGCTACATCGCCGGGTACTGCTCGGTGCCGAGGCCGCCGGGGTACTTTCCCCGGCGGCATTTTTTTATAACAATATCTCAAATATATATATATATATATATATATATATATATATATATATATATTATATATATAATATATATATATATACCTAAATGTAAAATCTAAATGCTATATAAATCCAAATGTGCACACTTAGCACTTTATGGGGGCACTCTTTATTCGACTTATAGTATGCTATAGCAGCCCATATAGTGCCTTGTACCTAATGATGTATTTATAATAATGCTTACTTCATTATGATACTACATGGACTTTTATACTACACTTATTTGCTGAGGTATATAATGAGAGTCAGAGTCATAATGTATTAAAGCCTCATATGTTAATTGGTACAGTGGTTAGCAAAGATCAATATTCAAATAGTTTGTCTATAACATTTGGAGTTGTTGTACTCATTTCTGTTTGCCCGTGCTTCTGTAATAACTCATAGTCATAGTCACACTCATACTTGTGCTGCTCTAACTAATTTTTCATTGCATCTGCCAATTACCCGCTCCATTTAAACTTACACTAGTTCTGTTCAAACACCTTTAGCCCTCATCTTCTTCCCATTGATGAGGTCATGTGACGTATGATGTCACAGGTCACGTGAAGCTCTTGTGTTCTGGCCCCGCCTGACTGGTCATGTGACATCATCGGTGACATCATCTGTGGAATCCTAAAAGTGTATAAATAGGAGCCAGTTTGCTGATATTAGCCAGCCAGCGAATTTATGCTGCGCGCTGCGGACGCCGCCGGCGGGAATGCAAGAATTCCCACGGCGGGTGACGCAAGTCGCTGGCTGTAGCCTGCATGTAGCGTCGGCACATAACCGGCCATGTGCCGACGCTACATCGCCGGTTATCGCGCAGTGCGGCCGCCGCCGGCGGGAATGCAAGAATTCCCACGGCGGGGACGCACATCCGTGGCCCTACCCGGCCATGTAGCGTGTGGGCCCACGGCCGGTTATGTGCCAGCGCTACATCGCCGGGTACTGCTCGGTGCCGAGGCCGCCGGGTACTTTCCCCGGCGGCATTTTTTTTATAACAATATCTCAAATATATATATATAATATATATATATATATATATATATATATATATATATATTAATATATTACCTAAATGTAAAATCTAAATGCTAAATATAAATCCAAATGTGCACACTTAGCACTTTATGGGGGCACTCTTTATTCGACTTATAGTATGCTATAGCAGCCCATATAGTGCCTTGTACCTAATGATGTATTATAATAATGCTTACTTCATTATGATACTACATGGACTTTTATACTACACTTATTTGCTGAGGTATATAATGAGAGTCAGAGTCATAATGTATTAAAGCCTCATATGTTAATTGGTACAGTGGTTAGCAAAGATCAATATTCAAATAGTTTGTCTATAACATTTGGAGTTGTTGTACTCATTTCTGTTTGCCCGTGCTTCTGTAATAACTCATAGTCATAGTCACACTCATACTTGTGCTGCTCTAACTAATTTTTCATTGCATCTGCCAATTACCCGCTCCATTTAAACTTACACTAGTTCTGTTCAAACACCTTTAGCCCTCATCTTCTTCCCATTGATGAGGTCATGTGACGTATGATGTCACAGGTCACGTGAAGCTCTTGTGTTCTGGCCCCGCCTGACTGGTCATGTGACATCATCGGTGACATCATCTGTGGAATCCTAAAAGTGTATAAATAGGAGCCAGTTTGCTGATATTAGCCAGCCAGCGAATTTATGCTGCGCGCTGCGGACGCCGCCGGCGGGAATGCAAGAATTCCCACGGCGGGTGACGCAAGTCGCTGGCTGTAGCCTGCATGTAGCGTCGGCACATAACCGGCCATGTGCCGACGCTACATCGCCGGTTATCGCGCAGTGCGGCCGCCGCCGGCGGGAATGCAAGAATTCCCACGGCGGGGACGCACATCCGTGGCCCTACCCGGCCATGTAGCGTGTGGGCCCACGGCCGGTTATGTGCCAGCGCTACATCGCCGGGTACTGCTCGGTGCCGAGGCCGCCGGGGTACTTTCCCCGGCGGCATTTTTTTATAACAATATCTCAAATATATATTATATATATATATATATATATATATATATATATATATATATATATATATATTAATATATATATATACCTAAAATCTAAATGCTAAATAAATCCAAATGTGCACACTTAGCACTTTATGGGGGCACTCTTTATTCGACTTATAGTATGCTATAGCAGCCCATATAGTGCCTTGTACCTAATGATGTATTTATAATAATGCTTACTTCATTATGATACTACATGGACTTTTATACTACACTTATTTGCTGAGGTATATAATGAGAGTCAGAGTCATAATGTATTAAAGCCTCATATGTTAATTGGTACAGTGGTTAGCAAAGATCAATATTCAAATAGTTTGTCTATAACATTTGGAGTTGTTGTACTCATTTCTGTTTGCCCGTGCTTCTGTAATAACTCATAGTCATAGTCACACTCATACTTGTGCTGCTCTAACTAATTTTTCATTGCATCTGCCAATTACCCGCTCCATTTAAACTTACACTAGTTCTGTTCAAACACCTTTAGCCCTCATCTTCTTCCCATTGATGAGGTCATGTGACGTATGATGTCACAGGTCACGTGAAGCTCTTGTGTTCTGGCCCCGCCTGACTGGTCATGTGACATCATCGGTGACATCATCTGTGGAATCCTAAAAGTGTATAAATAGGAGCCAGTTTTGATATTAGCCAGCCAGCGAATTTATGCTGCGCGCTGCGGACGCCGCCGGCGGGAATGCAAGAATTCCCACGGCGGGTGACGCAAGTCGCTGGCTGTAGCCTGCATGTAGCGTCGGCACATAACCGGCCATGTGCCGACGCTACATCGCCGGTTATCGCGCAGTGCGGCCGCCGCCGGCGGGAATGCAAGAATTCCCACGGCGGCGGGGACGCACATCCGTGGCCCTACCCGGCCATGTAGCGTGTGGGCCCACGGCCGGTTATGTGCCAGCGCTACATCGCCGGGTACTGCTCGGTGCCGAGGCCGCCGGGGTACTTTCCCCGGCATTTTTTTTATAACAATATCTCAAATATATATATATATATATATATATATATATATATATATATATATATATATATATATATATATATATATATATATATATATATATATATATACCTAAATGTAAAATCTAAATGCTAAATATAAATCCAAATGTGCACACTTAGCACTTTATGGGGGCACTCTTTATTCGACTTATAGTATGCTATAGCAGCCCATATAGTGCCTTGTACCTAATGATGTATTTATAATAATGCTTACTTCATTATGATACTACATGGACTTTTATACTACACTTATTTGCTGAGGTATATAATGAGAGTCAGAGTCATAATGTATTAAAGCCTCATATGTTAATTGGTACAGTGGTTAGCAAAGATCAATATTCAAATAGTTTGTCTATAACATTTGGAGTTGTTGTACTCATTTCTGTTTGCCCGTGCTTCTGTAATAACTCATAGTCATAGTCACACTCATACTTGTGCTGCTCTAACTAATTTTTCATTGCATCTGCCAATTACCCGCTCCATTTAAACTTACACTAGTTCTGTTCAAACACCTTTAGCCCTCATCTTCTTCCCATTGATGAGGTCATGTGACGTATGATGTCACAGGTCACGTGAAGCTCTTGTGTTCTGGCCCCGCCTGACTGGTCATGTGACATCATCGGTGACATCATCTGTGGAATCCTAAAAGTGTATAAATAGGAGCCAGTTTGCTGATATTAGCCAGCCAGCGAATTTATGCTGCGCGCTGCGGACGCCGCCGGCGGGAATGCAAGAATTCCCACGGCGGGTGACGCAAGTCGCTGGCTGTAGCCTGCATGTAGCGTCGGCACATAACCGGCCATGTGCCGACGCTACATCGCCGGTTATCGCGCAGTGCGGCCGCCGCCGGCGGGAATGCAAGAATTCCCACGGCGGCGGGGACGCACATCCGTGGCCCTACCCGGCCATGTAGCGTGTGGGCCCACGGCCGGTTATGTGCCAGCGCTACATCGCCGGGTACTGCTCGGTGCCGAGGCCGCCGGGGTACTTTCCCCGGCGGCATTTTTTTTATAACAATATCTCAAATATATATATATATACCTAAATGTAAAATCTAAATGCTAAATATAAATCCAAATGTGCACACTTAGCACTTTATGGGGGCACTCTTTATTCGACTTATAGTATGCTATAGCAGCCCATATAGTGCCTTGTACCTAATGATGTATTTATAATAATGCTTACTTCATTATGATACTACATGGACTTTTACTACACTTATTTGCTGAGGTATATAATGAGAGTCAGAGTCATAATGTATTAAAGCCTCATATGTTAATTGGTACAGTGGTTAGCAAAGATCAATATTCAAATAGTTTGTCTATAACATTTGGAGTTGTTGTACTCATTTCTGTTTGCCCGTGCTTCTGTAATAACTCATAGTCATAGTCACACTCATACTTGTGCTGCTCTAACTAATTTTTCATTGCATCTGCCAATTACCCGCTCCATTTAAACTTACACTAGTTCTGTTCAAACACCTTTAGCCCTCATCTTCTTCCCATGATGAGGTCATGTGACGTATGATGTCACAGGTCACGTGAAGCTCTTGTGTTCTGGCCCCGCCTGACTGGTCATGTGACATCATCGGTGACATCATCTGTGGAATCCTAAAAGTGTATAAATAGGAGCCAGTTTGCTGATATTAGCCAGCCAGCGAATTTATGCTGCGCGCTGCGGACGCCGCCGGCGGGAATGCAAGAATTCCCACGGCGGGTGACGCAAGTCGCTGGCTGTAGCCTGCATGTAGCGTCGGCACATAACCGGCCATGTGCCGACGCTACATCGCCGGTTATCGCGCAGTGCGGCCGCCGCCGGCGGAATGCAAGAATTCCCACGGCGGCGGGGACGCACATCCGTGGCCCTACCCGGCCATGTAGCGTGTGGGCCAACGGCCGGTTATGTGCCAGCGCTACATCGCCGGGTACTGCTCGGTGCCGAGGCCGCCGGGGTACTTTCCCCGGCGGCATTTTTTTAATAACAATATCTCAAATATATATATATATATATATATATATACCTAAATGTAAAATCTAAATGCTAAATATAAATCCAAATGTGCACACTTAGCACTTTATGGGGGCACTCTTTATTCGACTTATAGTATGCTATAGCAGCCCATATAGTGCCTTGTACCTAATGATGTATTTATAATAATGCTTACTTCATTATGATACTACATGGACTTTTATACACTTATTTGCTGAGGTATATAATGAGAGTCAGAGTCATAATGTATTAAAGCCTCATATGTTAATTGGTACAGTGGTTAGCAAAGATCAATATTCAAATAGTTTGTCTATAACATTTGGAGTTGTTGTACTCATTTCTGTTTGCCCGTGCTTCTGTAATAACTCATAGTCATAGTCACACTCATACTTGTGCTGCTCTAACTAATTTTTCATTGCATCTGCCAATTACCCGCTCCATTTAAACTTACACTAGTTCTGTTCAAACACCTTTAGCCCTCATCTTCTCCCATTGATGAGGTCATGTGACGTATGATGTCACAGGTCACGTGAAGCTCTTGTGTTCTGGCCCCGCCTGACTGGTCATGTGACATCATCGGTGACATCATCTGTGGAATCCTAAAAGTGTATAAATAGGAGCCAGTTTGCTGATATTAGCCAGCCAGCGAATTTATGCTGCGCGCTGCGGACGCCGCCGGCGGGAATGCAAGAATTCCCACGGCGGGTGACGCAAGTCGCTGGCTGTAGCCTGCATGTAGCGTCGGCACATAACCGGCCATGTGCCGACGCTACATCGCCGGTTATCGCGCAGTGCGGCCGCCGCCGGCGGGAATGCAAGAATTCCCACGGCGGCGGGGACGCACATCCGTGGCCCTACCCGGCCATGTAGCGTGTGGGCCCACGGCCGGTTATGTGCCAGCGCTACATCGCCGGGTACTGCTCGGTGCCGAGGCCGCCGGGGTACTTTCCCCGGCGGCATTTTTTTAATAACAATATCTCAAATATATATATATATATATATATATATATACCTAAATGTAAAATCTAAATGCTAAATATAAATCCAAATGTGCACACTTAGCACTTTATGGGGGCACTCTTTATTCGACTTATAGTATGCTATAGCAGCCCATATAGTGCCTTGTACCTAATGATGTATTTATAATAAT
>CM014093.1:27500-35000 GCA_004119915.2 Collichthys lucidus | reverse complement strand
TCCCACGGCGGGTGACGCAAGTCGCTGGCTGTAGCCTGCATGTAGCGTCGGCACATAACCGGCCATGTGCCGACGCTACATCGCCGGTTATCGCGCAGTGCGGCCGCCGCCGGCGGGAATGCAAGAATTCCCACGGCGGCGGGGACGCACATCCGTGGCCCTACCCGGCCATGTAGCGTGTGGGCCCACGGCCGGTTATGTGCCAGCGCTACATCGCCGGGTACTGCTCGGTGCCGAGGCCGCCGGGGTACTTTCCCCGGCGGCATTTTTTTATAACAATATCTCAATATATATATATATATATATATATATATATATATATATATATATATATATATATATATATATATATATACCTAAATGTAAAATCTAAATGCTAAATATAAATCCAAATGTGCACACTTAGCACTTTATGGGGGCACTCTTTATTCGACTTATAGTATGCTATAGCAGCCCATATAGTGCCTTGTACCTAATGATGTATTTATAATAATGCTTACTTCATTATGATACTACATGGACTTTTATACTACACTTATTTGCTGAGGTATATAATGAGAGTCAGAGTCATAATGTATTAAAGCCTCATATGTTAATTGGTACAGTGGTTAGCAAAGATCAATATTCAAATAGTTTGTCTATAACATTTGGAGTTGTTGTACTCATTTCTGTTTGCCCGTGCTTCTGTAATAACTCATAGTCATAGTCACACTCATACTTGTGCTGCTCTAACTAATTTTTCATTGCATCTGCCAATTACCCGCTCCATTTAAACTTACACTAGTTCTGTTCAAACACCTTTAGCCCTCATCTTCTTCCCATTGATGAGGTCATGTGACGTATGATGTCACAGGTCACGTGAAGCTCTTGTGTTCTGGCCCCGCCTGACTGGTCATGTGACATCATCGGTGACATCATCTGTGGAATCCTAAAAGTGTATAAATAGGAGCCAGTTTGCTGATATTAGCCAGCCAGCGAATTTATGCTGCGCGCTGCGGACGCCGCCGGCGGGAATGCAAGAATTCCCACGGCGGGTGACGCAAGTCGCTGGCTGTAGCCTGCATGTAGTCGGCACATAACCGGCCATGTGCCGACGCTACATCGCCGGTTATCGCGCAGTGCGGCCGCCGCCGGCGGGAATGCAAGAATTCCCACGGCGGCGGGGACGCACATCCGTGGCCCTACCCGGCCATGTAGCGTGTGGGCCCACGGCCGGTTATGTGCCAGCGCTACATCGCCGGGTACTGCTCGGTGCCGAGGCCGCCGGGGTACTTTCCCCGGCGGCATTTTTTTATAACATAATAATCTATATATATATATATATATATATATATATATATATATATATATATAATATATATATATATATACCTAAATGTAAAATCTAAATGCTAAATAATCCAAATGTGCACACTTAGCACTTTATGGGGGCACTCTTTATTCGACTTATAGTATGCTATAGCAGCCCATATAGTGCCTTGTACCTAATGATGTATTTATAATAATGCTTACTTCATTATGATACTACATGGACTTTTATACTACACTTATTTGCTGAGGTATATAATGAGAGTCAGAGTCATAATGTATTAAAGCCTCATATGTTAATTGGTACAGTGGTTAGCAAAGATCAATATTCAAATAGTTTGTCTATAACATTTGGAGTTGTTGTACTCATTTCTGTTTGCCCGTGCTTCTGTAATAACTCATAGTCATAGTCACACTCATACTTGTGCTGCTCTAACTAATTTTTCATTGCATCTGCCAATTACCCGCTCCATTTAAACTTACACTAGTTCTGTTCAAACACCTTTAGCCCTCATCTTCTTCCCATTGATGAGGTCATGTGACGTATGATGTCACAGGTCACGTGAAGCTCTTGTGTTCTGGCCCCGCCTGACTGGTCATGTGACATCATCGGTGACATCATCTGTGGAATCCTAAAAGTGTATAAATAGGAGCCAGTTTGCTGATATTAGCCAGCCAGCGAATTTATGCTGCGCGCTGCGGACGCCGCCGGCGGGAATGCAAGAATTCCCACGGCGGGTGACGCAAGTCGCTGGCTGTAGCCTGCATGTAGCGTCGGCACATAACCGGCCATGTGCCGACGCTACATCGCCGGTTATCGCGCAGTGCGGCCGCCGCCGGCGGGAATGCAAGAATTCCCACGGCGGCGGGGACGCACATCCGTGGCCCTACCCGGCCATGTAGCGTGTGGGCCCACGGCCGGTTATGTGCCAGCGCTACATCGCCGGGTACTGCTCGGTGCCGAGGCCGCCGGGGTACTTTCCCCGGCGGCATTTTTTTTATAACAATATCTCATATATAATATATATATATATATATATATATATATATATATATATATATACCTAAATGTAAAATCTAAATGCTAAATATAAATCCAAATGTGCACACTTAGCACTTTATGGGGGCACTCTTTATTCGACTTATAGTATGCTATAGCAGCCCATATAGTGCCTTGTACCTAATGATGTATTTATAATAATGCTTACTTCATTATGATACTACATGGACTTTTATACTACACTTATTTGCTGAGGTATATAATGAGAGTCAGAGTCATAATGTATTAAAGCCTCATATGTTAATTGGTACAGTGGTTAGCAAAGATCAATATTCAAATAGTTTGTCTATAACATTTGGAGTTGTTGTACTCATTTCTGTTTGCCCGTGCTTCTGTAATAACTCATAGTCATAGTCACACTCATACTTGTGCTGCTCTAACTAATTTTTCATTGCATCTGCCAATTACCCGCTCCATTTAAACTTACACTAGTTCTGTTCAAACACCTTTAGCCCTCATCTTCTTCCCATTGATGAGGTCATGTGACGTATGATGTCACAGGTCACGTGAAGCTCTTGTGTTCTGGCCCCGCCTGACTGGTCATGTGACATCATCGGTGACATCATCTGTGGAATCCTAAAAGTGTATAAATAGGAGCCAGTTTGCTGATATTAGCCAGCCAGCGAATTTATGCTGCGCGCTGCGGACGCCGCCGGCGGGAATGCAAGAATTCCCACGGCGGGTGACGCAAGTCGCTGGCTGTAGCCTGCATGTAGCGTCGGCACATAACCGGCCATGTGCCGACGCTACATCGCCGGTTATCGCGCAGTGCGGCCGCCGCCGGCGGGAATGCAAGAATTCCCACGGCGGCGGGGACGCACATCCGTGGCCCTACCCGGCCATGTAGCGTGTGGGCCCACGGCCGGTTATGTGCCAGCGCTACATCGGGGTACTGCTCGGTGCCGAGGCCGCCGGGGTACTTTCCCGGCGGCATTTATCAACAATATATTATATATATATATATATATATATATATATATATATATATATATATATATATATATATATATATATACCTAAATGTAAAATCTAAATGCTAAATATAAATCCAAATGTGCACACTTAGCACTTTATGGGGGCACTCTTTATTCGACTTATAGTATGCTATAGCAGCCCATATAGTGCCTTGTACCTAATGATGTATTTATAATAATGCTTACTTCATTATGATACTACATGGACTTTTATACTACACTTATTTGCTGAGGTATATAATGAGAGTCAGAGTCATAATGTATTAAAGCCTCATATGTTAATTGGTACAGTGGTTAGCAAAGATCAATATTCAAATAGTTTGTCTATAACATTTGGAGTTGTTGTACTCATTTCTGTTTGCCCGTGCTTCTGTAATAACTCATAGTCATAGTCACACTCATACTTGTGCTGCTCTAACTAATTTTTCATTGCATCTGCCAATTACCCGCTCCATTTAAACTTACACTAGTTCTGTTCAAACACCTTTAGCCCTCATCTTCTTCCCATTGATGAGGTCATGTGACGTATGATGTCACAGGTCACGTGAAGCTCTTGTGTTCTGGCCCCGCCTGACTGGTCATGTGACATCATCGGTGACATCATCTGTGGAATCCTAAAAGTGTATAAATAGGAGCCAGTTTGCTGATATTAGCCAGCCAGCGAATTTATGCTGCGCGCTGCGGACGCCGCCGGCGGGAATGCAAGAATTCCCACGGCGGGTGACGCAAGTCGCTGGCTGTAGCCTGCATGTAGCGTCGGCACATAACCGGCCATGTGCCGACGCTACATCGCCGGTTATCGCGCAGTGCGGCCGCCGCCGGCGGGAATGCAAGAATTCCCACGGCGGCGGGGACGCACATCCGTGGCCCTACCCGGCCATGTAGCGTGTGGGCCCACGGCAGCCGGTTATGTGCCAGCGCTACATCGCCGGGTACTGCTCGGTGCCGAGGCCGCCGGGGTACTTTCCCCGGCGGCATTTTTTTTATAACAATATCTCAATATATATATATATATATATATATATATATATATATATATATATATATACCTAAATGTAAAATCTAAATGCTAAATATAAATCCAAATGTGCACACTTAGCACTTTATGGGGGCACTCTTTATTCGACTTATAGTATGCTATAGCAGCCCATATAGTGCCTTGTACCTAATGATGTATTTATAATAATGCTTACTTCATTATGATACTACATGGACTTTTATACTACACTTATTTGCTGAGGTATATAAGAGATAGAGTCATAATGTATTAAAGCCTCATATGTTAATTGGTACAGTGGTTAGCAAAGATCAATATTCAAATAGTTTGTCTATAACATTTGGAGTTGTTGTACTCATTTCTGTTTGCCCGTGCTTCTGTAATAACTCATAGTCATAGTCACACTCATACTTGTGCTGCTCTAACTAATTTTTCATTGCATCTGCCAATTACCCGCTCCATTTAAACTTACACTAGTTCTGTTCAAACACCTTTAGCCCTCATCTTCTTCCCATTGATGAGGTCATGTGACGTATGATGTCACAGGTCACGTGAAGCTCTTGTGTTCTGGCCCCGCCTGACTGGTCATGTGACATCATCGGTGACATCATCTGTGGAATCCTAAAAGTGTATAAATAGGAGCCAGTTTGCTGATATTAGCCAGCCAGCGAATTTATGCTGCGCGCTGCGGACGCCGCCGGCGGGAATGCAAGAATTCCCACGGCGGGTGACGCAAGTCGCTGGCTGTAGCCTGCATGTAGCGTCGGCACATAACCGGCCATGTGCCGACGCTACATCGCCGGTTATCGCGCAGTGCGGCCGCCGCCGGCGGGAATGCAAGAATTCCCACGGCGGCGGGGACGCACATCCGTGGCCCTACCCGGCCATGTAGCGTGTGGGCCCACGGCCGGTTATGTGCCAGCGCTACATCGCCGGGTACGGTGCCGAGGCCGCGGGGTACTTTCCCCGGCGGCATTTTTTTTATAACAATATCTCAAATATATATATATATATATATATATATATATATATATATATATAATATATATACCTAAATGTAAAATCTAAATGCTAAATATAAATCCAAATGTGCACACTTAGCACTTTATGGGGGCACTCTTTATTCGACTTATAGTATGCTATAGCAGCCCATATAGTGCCTTGTACCTAATGATGTATTTATAATAATGCTTACTTCATTATGATACTACATGGACTTTTATACTACACTTATTTGCTGAGGTATATAATGAGAGTCAGAGTCATAATGTATTAAAGCCTCATATGTTAATTGGTACAGTGGTTAGCAAAGATCAATATTCAAATAGTTTGTCTATAACATTTGGAGTTGTTGTACTCATTTCTGTTTGCCCGTGCTTCTGTAATAACTCATAGTCATAGTCACACTCATACTTGTGCTGCTCTAACTAATTTTTCATTGCATCTGCCAATTACCCGCTCCATTTAAACTTACACTAGTTCTGTTCAAACACCTTTAGCCCTCATCTTCTTCCCATTGATGAGGTCATGTGACGTATGATGTCACAGGTCACGTGAAGCTCTTGTGTTCTGGCCCCGCCTGACTGGTCATGTGACATCATCGGTGACATCATCTGTGGAATCCTAAAAGTGTATAAATAGGAGCCAGTTTGCTGATATTAGCCAGCCAGCGAATTTATGCTGCGCGCTGCGGACGCCGCCGGCGGGAATGCAAGAATTCCCACGGCGGGTGACGCAAGTCGCTGGCTGTAGCCTGCATGTAGCGTCGGCACATAACCGGCCATGTGCCGACGCTACATCGCCGGTTATCGCGCAGTGCGGCCGCCGCCGGCGGGAATGCAAGAATTCCCACGGCGGGGGGACGCACATCCGTGGCCCTACCCGGCCATGTAGCGTGTGGGCCACGGCCGGTTATGTGCCAGCGCTACATCGCCGGGTACTGCTCGGTGCCGAGGCCGCCGGGGTACTTTCCCCGGCGGCATTTTTTTTATAACAATATCTCAATATATATATATATATATATATATATATATATATATATATATATATATATATATTATATATATATATATATATATATATACCTAAATGTAAAATCTAAATGCTAATATAAATCCAAATGTGCACACTTAGCACTTTATGGGGGCACTCTTTATTCGACTTATAGTATGCTATAGCAGCCCATATAGTGCCTTGTACCTAATGATGTATTTATAATAATGCTTACTTCATTATGATACTACATGGACTTTTATACTACACTTATTTCTGAGGTATATAATAGAGTAGAGTCATAATGTATTAAAGCCTCATATGTAATTGGTACAGTGGTAGAGAATATTCAAATAGTTTATCTATAACATTTGGAGTTGTTGTACTCATTTCTGTTTGCCCGTGCTTCTGTAATAACTCATAGTCATAGTCACACTCATACTTGTGCTGCTCTAACTAATTTTTCATTGCATCTGCTAATTACCCGCTCCATTTAAACTTACACTAGTTCTGTTCAAACACCTTTAGCCCTCATCTTCTTCCCACCGATGAGGTCATGTGACCTATGATGTCACAGGTCACGTGAAGCTCTTGTGTTCTGGCCCCGCCTCACTGGTCATGTGACATCATCGGTGACATCATCTGTGGAATCCTAAAAGTGTATAAATAGGAGCCAGTTTGCTGATATTAGCCAGCCAGCGAATTTATGCTGCGCGCTGCGGACGCCGCCGGCGGGAATGCAAGAATTCCCACGGCGGGTGACGCAAGTCGCTGGCTGTAGCCTGCATGTAGCGTCGGCACATAACCGGCCATGTGCCGACGCTACATCGCCGGTTATCGCGCAGTGCGGCCGCCGCCGGCGGGAATGCAAGAATTCCCACGGCGGGGACGCACATCCGTGGCCCTACCCGGCCATGTAGCGTGTGGGCCCACGGCCGGTTATGTGCCAGCGCTACATCGCCGGGTACTGCTCGGTGCCGAGGCCGCCGGGTACTTTCCCCGGCGGCATTTTTTTTATAACAATATCTCAAATATATATATATAATATATATATATATATATATATACCTAAATGTAAAATCTAAATGCTAAATATAAATCCAAATGTGCACACTTAGCACTTTATGGGGGCACTCTTTATTCGACTTATAGTATGCTATAGCAGCCCA
>CM014093.1:0-20000 GCA_004119915.2 Collichthys lucidus | reverse complement strand
AATCCTAAAAGTGTATAAATAGGAGCCAGTTTGCTGATATTAGCCAGCCAGCGAATTTATGCTGCGCGCTGCGGACGCCGCCGGCGGGAATGCAAGAATTCCCACGGCGGGTGACGCAAGTCGCTGGCTGTAGCCTGCATGTAGCGTCGGCACATAACCGGCCATGTGCCGACGCTACATCGCCGGTTATCGCGCAGTGCGGCCGCCGCCGGCGGGAATGCAAGAATTCCCACGGCGGGGGACGCACATCCGTGGCCCTACCCGGCCATGTAGCGTGTGGGCCCACGGCCGGTTATGTGCCAGCGCTACATCGCCGGGTACTGCTCGGTGCCGAGGCCGCCGGGGTACTTTCCCCGGCGGCATTTTTTTATAACAATATCCAATATAATAATAAATATATATATATATATATATATATATATATATACCTAAATGTAAAATCTAAATGCTAAATATAAATCCAAATGTGCACACTTAGCACTTTATGGGGGCACTCTTTATTCGACTTATAGTATGCTATAGCAGCCCATATAGTGCCTTGTACCTAATGATGTATTTATAATAATGCTTACTTCATTATGATACTACATGGACTTTTATACTACACTTATTTGCTGAGGTATATAATGAGAGTCAGAGTCATAATGTATTAAAGCCTCATATGTTAATTGGTACAGTGGTTAGCAAAGATCAATATTCAAATAGTTTGTCTATAACATTTGGAGTTGTTGTACTCATTTCTGTTTGCCCGTGCTTCTGTAATAACTCATAGTCATAGTCACACTCATACTTGTGCTGCTCTAACTAATTTTTCATTGCATCTGCCAATTACCCGCTCCATTTAAACTTACACTAGTTCTGTTCAAACACCTTTAGCCCTCATCTTCTTCCCATTGATGAGGTCATGTGACGTATGATGTCACAGGTCACGTGAAGCTCTTGTGTTCTGGCCCCGCCTGACTGGTCATGTGACATCATCGGTGACATCATCTGTGGAATCCTAAAAGTGTATAAATAGGAGCCAGTTTGCTGATATTAGCCAGCCAGCGAATTTATGCTGCGCGCTGCGGACGCCGCCGGCGGGAATGCAAGAATTCCCACGGCGGGTGACGCAAGTCGCTGGCTGTAGCCTGCATGTAGCGTCGGCACATAACCGGCCATGTGCCGACGCTACATCGCCGGTTATCGCGCAGTGCGGCCGCCGCCGGCGGGAATGCAAGAATTCCCACGGCGGCGGGGACGCACATCCGTGGCCCTACCCGGCCATGTAGCGTGTGGGCCCACGGCCGGTTATGTGCCAGCGCTACATCGCCGGGTACTGCTCGGTGCCGAGGCCGCCTTTTTTTTACAATATCTCATATATATATATATATATATATATATATATATATATATATATATATATATATATATATATATATATATATATATATACCTAAATGTAAAATCTAAATGCTAAATATAAATCCAAATGTGCACACTTAGCACTTTATGGGGGCACTCTTTATTCGACTTATAGTATGCTATAGCAGCCCATATAGTGCCTTGTACCTAATGATGTATTTATAATAATGCTTACTTCATTATGATACTACATGGACTTTTATACTACACTTATTTGCTGAGGTATATAATGAGAGATAGAGTCATAATGTATTAAAGCCTCATATGTTAATTGGTACAGTGGTTAGCAAAGATCAATATTCAAATAGTTTGTCTATAACATTTGGAGTTGTTGTACTCATTTCTGTTTGCCCGTGCTTCTGTAATAACTCATAGTCATAGTCACACTCATACTTGTGCTGCTCTAACTAATTTTTCATTGCATCTGCCAATTACCCGCTCCATTTAAACTTACACTAGTTCTGTTCAAACACCTTTAGCCCTCATCTTCTTCCCATTGATGAGGTCATGTGACGTATGATGTCACAGGTCACGTGAAGCTCTTGTGTTCTGGCCCCGCCTGACTGGTCATGTGACATCATCGGTGACATCATCTGTGGAATCCTAAAAGTGTATAAATAGGAGCCAGTTTGCTGATATTAGCCAGCCAGCGAATTTATGCTGCGCGCTGCGGACGCCGCCGGCGGGAATGCAAGAATTCCCACGGCGGGTGACGCAAGTCGCTGGCTGTAGCCTGCATGTAGCGTCGGCACATAACCGGCCATGTGCCGACGCTACATCGCCGGTTATCGCGCAGTGCGGCCGCCGCCGGCGGGAATGCAAGAATTCCCACGGCGGCGGGGACGCACATCCGTGGCCCTACCCGGCCATGTAGCGTGTGGGCCCACGGCCGGTTATGTGCCAGCGCTACATCGCCGGGTACTGCTCGGTGCCGAGGCCGCCGGGGTACTTTCCCCGGCGGCATTTTTTTATAACAATATCTCAATATATAATATATATATATATATAATATATATACCTAAATGTAAAATCTAAATGCTAAATATAAATCCAAATGTGCACACTTAGCACTTTATGGGGGCACTCTTTATTCGACTTATAGTATGCTATAGCAGCCCATATAGTGCCTTGTACCTAATGATGTATTTATAATAATGCTTACTTCATTATGATACTACATGGACTTTTATACTACACTTATTTGCTGAGGTATATAATGAGAGTCAGAGTCATAATGTATTAAAGCCTCATATGTTAATTGGTACAGTGGTTAGCAAAGATCAATATTCAAATAGTTTGTCTATAACATTTGGAGTTGTTGTACTCATTTCTGTTTGCCCGTGCTTCTGTAATAACTCATAGTCATAGTCACACTCATACTTGTGCTGCTCTAACTAATTTTTCATTGCATCTGCCAATTACCCGCTCCATTTAAACTTACACTAGTTCTGTTCAAACACCTTTAGCCCTCATCTTCTTCCCATTGATGAGGTCATGTGACGTATGATGTCACAGGTCACGTGAAGCTCTTGTGTTCTGGCCCCGCCTGACTGGTCATGTGACATCATCGGTGACATCATCTGTGGAATCCTAAAAGTGTATAAATAGGAGCCAGTTTGCTGATATTAGCCAGCCAGCGAATTTATGCTGCGCGCTGCGGACGCCGCCGGCGGGAATGCAAGAATTCCCACGGCGGGTGACGCAAGTCGCTGGCTGTAGCCTGCATGTAGCGTCGGCACATAACCGGCCATGTGCCGACGCTACATCGCCGGTTATCGCGCAGTGCGGCCGCCGCCGGCGGGAATGCAAGAATTCCCACGGCGGCGGGGACGCACATCCGTGGCCCTACCCGGCCATGTAGCGTGTGGGCCCACGGCCGGTTATGTGCCAGCGCTACATCGCCGGGTACTGCTCGGTGCCGAGGCCGCCGGGGTACTTTCCCCGGCGGCATTTTTTTATAACAATATCTAATATATATATATATATATATATATATATATATATATATATATATATACCTAAATGTAAAATCTAAATGCTAAATATAAATCCAAATGTGCACACTTAGCACTTTATGGGGGCACTCTTATTCGACTTATAGTATGCTATAGCAGCCCATATAGTGCCTTGTACCTAATGATGTATTTATAATAATGCTTACTTCATTATGATACTACATGGACTTTTATACTACACTTATTTGCTGAGGTATATATGAGAGTCAGAGTCATAATGTATTAAAGCCTCATATGTTAATTGGTACAGTGGTTAGCAAAGATCAATATTCAAATAGTTTGTCTATAACATTTGGAGTTGTTGTACTCATTTCTGTTTGCCCGTGCTTCTGTAATAACTCATAGTCATAGTCACACTCATACTTGTGCTGCTCTAACTAATTTTTCATTGCATCTGCCAATTACCCGCTCCATTTAAACTTACACTAGTTCTGTTCAAACACCTTTAGCCCTCATCTTCTTCCCATTGATGAGGTCATGTGACGTATGATGTCACAGGTCACGTGAAGCTCTTGTGTTCTGGCCCCGCCTCACTGGTCATGTGACATCATCGGTGACATCATCTGTGGAATCCTAAAAGTGTATAAATAGGAGCCAGTTTGCTGATATTAGCCAGCCAGCGAATTTATGCTGCGCGCTGCGGACGCCGCCGGCGGGAATGCAAGAATTCCCACGGCGGGTGACGCAAGTCGCTGGCTGTAGCCTGCATGTAGCGTCGGCACATAACCGGCCATGTGCCGACGCTACATCGCCGGTTATCGCGCAGTGCGGCCGCCGCCGGCGGGAATGCAAGAATTCCCACGGCGGCGGGGACGCACATCCGTGGCCCTACCCGGCCATGTAGCGTGTGGGCCCACCCCGGTTATGTGCCAGCGCTACATCGCCGGGTACTGCTCGGTGCCGAGGCCGCCGGGGTACTTTCCCCGGCGGCATTTTTTTTAAAACAATATATCATATATATATATATATATATATATATATATACCTAAATGTAAAATCTAAATGCTAAATATAAATCCAAATGTGCACACTTAGCACTTTATGGGGGCACTCTTTATTCGACTTATAGTATGCTATAGCAGCCCATATAGTGCCTTGTACCTAATGATGTATTTATAATAATGCTTACTTCATTATGATACTACATGGACTTTTATACTACACTTATTTGCTGAGGTATATAATGAGAGTCAGAGTCATAATGTATTAAAGCCTCATATGTTAATTGGTACAGTGGTTAGCAAAGATCAATATTCAAATAGTTTGTCTATAACATTTGGAGTTGTTGTACTCATTTCTGTTTGCCCGTGCTTCTGTAATAACTCATAGTCATAGTCACACTCATACTTGTGCTGCTCTAACTAATTTTTCATTGCATCTGCCAATTACCCGCTCCATTTAAACTTACACTAGTTCTGTTCAAACACCTTTAGCCCTCATCTTCTTCCCATTGATGAGGTCATGTGACGTATGATGTCACAGGTCACGTGAAGCTCTTGTGTTCTGGCCCCGCCTGACTGGTCATGTGACATCATCGGTGACATCATCTGTGGAATCCTAAAAGTGTATAAATAGGAGCCAGTTTGCTGATATTAGCCAGCCAGCGAATTTATGCTGCGCGCTGCGGACGCCGCCGGCGGGAATGCAAGAATTCCCACGGCGGGTGACGCAAGTCGCTGGCTGTAGCCTGCATGTAGCGTCGGCACATAACCGGCCATGTGCCGACGCTACATCGCCGGTTATCGCGCAGTGCGGCCGCCGCCGGCGGGAATGCAAGAATTCCCACGGCGGCGGGGACGCACATCCGTGGCCCTACCCGGCCATGTAGCGTGTGGGCCCACGGCCGGTTATGTGCCAGCGCTACATCGCCGGGTACTGCTCGGTGCCGAGGCCGCCGGGGTACTTTCCCCGGCGGCATTTTTTTATAACAATATCTCATAATATATAATATATATATATATATATATATAGATATATAATATATATATATATATATATATATATATATATACCTAAATGTAAAATCTAAATGCTAAATATAATCCAAATGTGCACACTTAGCACTTTATGGGGGCACTCTTTATTCGACTTATAGTATGCTATAGCAGCCCATATAGTGCCTTGTACCTAATGATGTATTTATAATAATGCTTACTTCATTATGATACTACATGGACTTTTATACTACACTTATTTGCTGAGGTATATAATGAGAGTCAGAGTCATAATGTATTAAAGCCTCATATGTTAATTGGTACAGTGGTTAGCAAAGATCATATTCAAATAGTTTGTCTATAACATTTGGAGTTGTTGTACTCATTTCTGTTTGCCCGTGCTTCTGTAATAACTCATAGTCATAGTCACACTCATACTTGTGCTGCTCTAACTAATTTTTCATTGCATCTGCCAATTACCCGCTCCATTTAAACTTACACTAGTTCTGTTCAAACACCTTTAGCCCTCATCTCTTCCCATTGATGAGGTCATGTGACGTATGATGTCACAGGTCACGTGAAGCTCTTGTGTTCTGGCCCCGCCTGACTGGTCATGTGACATCATCGGTGACATCATCTGTGGAATCCTAAAAGTGTATAAATAGGAAGCCAGTTTGCTGATATTAGCCAGCCAGCGAATTTATGCTGCGCGCTGCGGACGCCGCCGGCGGGAATGCAAGAATTCCCACGGCGGGTGACGCAAGTCGCTGGCTGTAGCCTGCATGTAGCGTCGGCACATAACCGGCCATGTGCCGACGCTACATCGGTTATCGCGCAGTGCGGCCGCCGCCGGCGGGAATGCAAGAATTCCACGGCGGCGGGGACGCACATCCGTGGCCCTACCCGGCCATGTAGCGTGGGCCCACGGCCGGTTATGTGCCAGCGCTACATCGCGGGGTACTGCTCGGTGCCGAGGCCGCCGGGGTACTTTCCCCGGCGGCATTTTTTTATAACAATATCTCAAATATAGATATATATATATATATATATATAATATATATATATATATATATACCTAAAGTAAATCTAAATGCTAAATATAAATCCAAATGTGCACACTTAGCACTTTATGGGGGCACTCTTTATTCGACTTATAGTATGCTATAGCAGCCCATATAGTGCCTTGTACCTAATGATGTATTTATAATAATGCTTACTTCATTATGATACTACATGGACTTTTATACTACACTTATTTGCTGAGGTATATTATGAGAGATAGAGTCATAATGTATTAAAGCCTCATATGTTAATTGGTACAGTGGTTACCAAAGATCAATATTCAAATAGTTTGTCTATAACATTTGGAGTTGTTGTACTCATTTCTGTTTGCCCGTGCTTCTGTAATTAACTCTAGTCATAGTCACACTCATACTTGTGCTGCTCTAACTAATTTTTCATTGCATCTGCTAATTACCCGCTCCATTTAAACTTACACTAGTTCTGTTCAAACACCTTTAGCCCTCATCTTCTTCCCATTGATGAGGTCATGTGACGTATGATGTCACAGGTCACGTGAAGCTCTTGTGTTTGGCCCCGCCTCACTGGTCATGTGACATCATTGGTGACATCATCTGGAATCCTAAAAGTGTATAAATAGGAGCCAGTTCGCTGATATTAGCCAGCCAGCGAATTTATGCTGCGCGCTGCGGACGCCGCCGGCGGGAATGCAAGAATTCCCACGGCGGGTGACGCAAGTCGCTGGCTGTAGCCTGCCATGTAGCGTCGGCACATAACCGGCCATGTGCCGACGCTACATCGCCGGTTATCGCGCAGTGCGGCCGCCGCCGACGGGAATGCAAGAATTCCCACGGCGGCGGGGACGCACATCCGTGGCCCTACCCGGCCATGTAGCGTGTGGGCCCACGGCCGGTTATGTGCCAGCGCTACATCGCCGGGTACTGCTCGGTACCATTTTTTTTATAACAATATCTCAATATATATATATATATATATATAGTATAGTAGTATGTAGTGGATTAGAAGATGATAAAAGGAACACTAATTACAAAGAGTCATTTTATTATAATATTTATTCACTGTCATGAATCTGCTCAAATGGACACTACCCAACAACACACCACATATTAATCAATGCAAGGACAAAGTTTTGATCTCATGTTTTAAACATTTCAGTCGTCTTCATAAGGAGCGCTTGGATTCTGTTAAACTCAAAGTATTGCAATGATCATTAACTAAACATTAGCTTTTAATCACTCCATCATGTTTGTGACCCTCCAACTGACATGATGAATTGTTTCTCCCTGAGACTAATCTAATGTGTTATTAATGATAGCATAAATTAAAATAACGGGGTTCTCACATATCTTTACACTCCAGTATTCTAACCCCCAACTGAAGTTTTCATATAAAAAAAAACAAGAATTCATTCCTAAGAGATAACCAACCAAATCCAATACTTTTGCAATAAGTATAGTATATACTATACTACTGATACTATATACAGTATATAGTATTTGAGATGAATTGTACTGAGACAGAGCAGAGATGAAAGGGATATTTACTTTCCGTTTATATTAGCTCTAACATATAATGCTTTGTTGAGGGTGAACTTAGCTGATCTCTCATATGTCTGGGCACTGAGAAAGATGCCATCCGTGGCATTGCTGGGCTTGGGATCTCAGTGACATTAATTTTCCCAGTGTCACCGCTGATGTATGGGACTACTAGATGAACATGGTAGGGAGGGCAAGCTAACCTTGTGGGAAACTGTTTGGGGTCAGAGCTTACCCATCCTTGAATCCGGGCTGAGGAAGGCATGCAAAACACTCTGAAACTCTGCAACCCATTTTTCATTTTTCTCAATAGTGCACTGTTCTTCATAAAATGCTGAACTATTTCAGTTCCTATTTCTGTCACAAAACAAATGAATAATTGCAGCTGATACATCAAATGAATTCATGACTTCACCAGTTGTGAACTTCTAAAGTTAGTAACATTTCAATGAAGGCCTAATTTCATATTTTATATGGAAATTGGATGATATACAGTACCTGCATTAGAACATGATTTCGGAAAATCTCCGTAGATGACATTCAAGTTTCAGCCCTCTTGCTCCTAAAGAGTTAGATAATAATACTGAATTAATTTCTCTGTTCTAAAACTGCTGGTGAATAAAAGGGGTTTTGTGTTTTATCTACCCATGCTATCTGCCTTGCCCCCCTCAGCCCTGGGAATCAGGATACAATAGAGAAGAAAAAAGAGGGACATTCTCAAATGATCACTACAGATCCCTAGAATGAGGGCATGACACTGCACCCATGAATCTCTTTTGTGCAGCATAATGTCTTTGTGAATTAGGACAGACTCCATATTCACACACCTGAAATAATACTCTTGTGAGAGGGCAGGTGTGGGACAAGTGCGCTCTGACCATTGCTGTTCAACCTTGTCAAACAGCAAAGGGAATACACCTCAGCCAAGCTTTTAAAGAACCATTACTGTCATAGGGAGTGGTCTGACACAAGCTATGAATGGGACTACAGAGGGAAATAACTCGACAACCTTGGCTTTATAGTGTACAGACACAGATATGCTCTAATGGTCCCAGAAAATAGCGGGTAACGCGTCTGTAATCTCCTAGCAGATAAAAAAAAAAGAGAAAACTATTGCTTTTCACAAAAAACAAGTCAAAGGTACATAGTAGATATAGTCATAGCTTATTTAACATTTTGACAAAAGTACAACTCAACCTCCTGTGACATCCTTTAGGTCCTTTGCTCTACCTCTGTAGAAAGCCCCCAAGAATTGTCAGGCATTTTTGGTACTTTTGCACATTTTTTTCATCACATTTTACTGAAAGGTGAGTTCTTAATAAAGTCTTAATATGCATTGAATAGTTTTTTATAACAATACGTGTACACTGCATGAATTCAGGCTGACTATGGTGGCTGTCCTTTGAGAACTGAAGAAGTCAGAAGACGTCTGGGAGGGAGAATCATTTACACTCTATAACATTATATCACATAACAAATGAAGAGAGATAATGCACTTAAATTCTTAGCACTTAAGACAGATTAACTACTCTCAAATTTGGCTCCAATGTACCATAGATTCTTAAATATTCTCACCTGAGAGAACTAGGCCTTAATTTGAAACATAGTTTTTATTCCTCAACTTTCTGTGTTTGATAACTCTATTGTAGCATATATAACCCTAAATACTATTCATGAGTTGAATAATAAACATATATTACTTGAATATTACTGCATCATGTATTTGATAATTTGCGGTATCAGCCTTCCATTGCCAACTCATGCCATTTTACTGCAACATATGCTTTATGATATATGGACTACCCAAATCCACTGTAAATCCTTTGAGGTTTCCAATTATGTCTATATGCCCTCAGGATTTCTTGGCTACAGAGTTCTTAAATGTAGCATAATCCTTTCTTTCTTTTACTTAGCCTTTGCTCTTGTCATATGGTATCATTTTGAATTATGTACAGACATTGGGGTCACTGATCACGGATGTCTTGACATTGTCTTCGCCAACATCCCCAACCGGCTGCCTTACGCTTGCTTTCTTATTCTTAGTTTAGCTGCAGAATAATTCAAATTAAATTTTCTGCTTTTCTGTGAACATCACTTTATTTTAATATAAATTCTACTACAGAAGCAGCATTTACTTTACTCTAAAAATAACTTCCATAATATGCTTTATTGAGGATAAACAAAAGTGACCCAAGTTTAAACGTACAAATTATATACAAATTTCATATACAGACAACATAACAATTTCATGTTAGTGCTGCTTAGGGAATATGGAAAGCAAGTTAGCTCACTTGGACAAAAAAAACAAGATTACCATTTGTCAGAGGAAAATATTAACGGGGGTAGAAAAGCTCTGTGGCTTTTAAATCTCTGGCCTAATGGACTGTATTGACCACATTAATAAAACAGGATATGTGTTTCTAATGTCCTCTCTGTGGTGCATTAGGCTTTGCTTTGACTACGGTTCCATTTGTTTGTCTGGATGGCAGCTGTGCGAGAGCAGAGATCTGAATCCAGAACTCATTTATTTCTTGCAGAATGTGGTTAGAATTATTGCACTATTGGCTAAAAAAGGTATAAAGGAAGACAACGTCTATGAGTTAAAGTTAGAAGAAAATATAACTTATGAATGTTATAGAGACAAGAAGAAAAAGGATGTAAACAGCATTGAATGGCTCCCAAGTATTGTGGGTTTTTTATTGTTTTTTCTTTATGTAAGCTTTTTATGTGCTCTCTGTCCTGTACCCTTTATTCTATGGAAGATCCATGAGCCTCATACTCTAAAATCCTCCCTGTTGTATAATAATTGTACAGTGTACAATAATAAAAAAAAGGTAATATATATCTTGACAAGGAAGCAAACATTCTGTTTTTTGCACTGGTCTTGCCAGACTTACACAATGCTTACACGGACACAGTAAATTTGGGTTTAATGAGCATCAAGACTAAACAGTATATTTAATAGACACAGACAATTTATTCAACCCATCCTTTGAATCGCATTCATATGCAAGTACATAAATTGAGGGAGCAAATTACACTTTGAGGATAACCAGATTAGTTTTTAGACACAGTGTGCAATTTCACATTTTGTAGACAATGTCAGATTACTACTGATTACAAGAAGAATCAAATATCTCAACTATAAAATGTAGGTATTCATGGTCTCCAGAGGATTAAACGTGCTAAGCTAAAATGCTGAACATGGTAAGCTTTATGCTTGATATAAATTAGCATGTTAGCATTGTCACTGTTACTTTAGGAGCACACTCAAAGTGAGGTGTAGGCCAGTACAAGCCCTTTAAAATGAAACTGTGCAATGTTTTATTTTTGATTGCATTGTCGTTATTAGCATGCTGGCATGCTCTACTAAGCATTTAGCTGCATAGGTCCTCGTAAGATTTCAGACAAGACATTGCATTGCTGCTTTGATCAGGATATTCTGACTTAATATAATATAAACCCACTCTTTGTGGCTGGACAGCTGAAGTCAAAAATCAGTCTATTTGGTTATAGCTTAAGTGATGAACACCACAGATTCTAACCATGCTCTGAGCTTTAAATAAGGAATTAAATTAGTAAGGGTTACATGACAAACAATCAATGATCCAACTACTAGAACAGTCGAGGTGTGTCCCTAGGGACTTCCCTTGGATACGTGTGAGTCCCCAACTTTACTGTAACTTTAGCAGTTCTTGAAACTTCAGCTTCAGACTGGGAGAACTGATTTGTCTGTCTTTGACTATGTAATTATTACTAGTGATTATTATCCATGTTGATAACACAAAAGATAGGAATGCTTAAGAATTGTCCCTTTTCCTTGAAAACTTTGTAATCTCAAAGCATGCAAGAGCCTACTCACAACAAAGGACTACTATACCTGGTTATCTCCAAAGGTCCTAATATCTTCAATGCCAGGGTCCTTTATGCTGCCTTTATCAAATCATTTTTTGTTGTTGTTGTTTGATATGACTGTCATAATGGGCATTTGCACCAGGTTGGAAACATTTCAAATGATATATCAATGAAAACAGTGGCATAGATCCATCTCCTGCAACGTCCCTCCTCTCTGTCAGCGCCAGTTGATCTCCTGGATTTAATCCTCAAATTGTAATTGGCATTGATTTTAAATTGCACCAGTTAGAGTCAAAGTAACTTCTGGTAAGATAAAAAGGAACTGTGGAAGAACACTCCAAACTTCAAAACTGTTAAAAGCTAAACTCCAAATACACTATGATCGCTACAAAGAGGCTCCACAAATACCATGTGGAGCTGAAAAATGCAAGACAATCATTCCTGTCTCAGATCATTAATTCAGAACATGCACACTGTTTTCCACTGTGGATAAATGCACCAACCCATAAGTACAAGTGCCTCCTGAATTCAATTCTGCAAAGTCGTGTAATGACTTCGAAAGATTAGGCAAACTATCAGCGCTTCCTTTCTAAATAACTCGCTCCAGCAATCAACTAGAACTAATCTGGTAAAGATGAGTCATTTTGATGTCACAAACGCTACTCTTGAAGAACCTGTTTAACATTTCAAACTCTCCGCATACTGCCTTAATGCACTGCCTTTTTCAAAAAATTCTGGATATAAGCACCACCGTGGTACAGAGACAGCTCCCATCAATGTTCTGAATGACATTAATCTCTGCATATATTCTGGTAAAGACTCTGCCCTTGTAGTTTTGGTCCTTACTGCTGCATTAGATATGACTGACGTTATATTACAGTTTTTTCTTGATTGCATGCCTAATGAAATTGGGATCCACTTGATCTCTGATGTAACCTTCTTAGCACAGCAGATGTCTTCTCTTTCTCTTGCAAACGCTTTAACACATTTTCATTGGTTGTACACATTTCACACCTCAAAACAAGACTCAAGATTCCATTAAATAAACAGTTTCAAATTCAAAAATATTTATTCACAGGCGAAATGAATTAATTATGAATCTGACTGTTCCGAGACTAAACCCAGAGAAGCTGCTTTTAGCTTCAGTGCTGCTTAAATGTGGAAAAAAATTGCGAAAGACACAAAACAATGTAACTTTCAAAGCAAAACTAAAGAGCCACCTGTTTAATCTTTTTTTTTTTTTTCACTGTTTTGTAGGTCGCTTTAAATAAATAAAAGCATCAGTAAAATGACTAAATGTAAATATTAATTTTAATTTTTTTCTTTTTTTCTTTTAAATCAAATTAATTAGTTTGATACTCTGGCCTCACTCCATGTGTTCTTTTCTGTTTTTAATAATTTTATCTTTTTTTTTATGCCTTTGCCTGTCAACTCTGTAAAGCACTTTGGGCTGCCTCTGGGTATGAAATGTGCTATATAAATAAATTTACCTTGCCTTAATGTCATGAGGACGCATCTTCTATCTCTTTGTAAATCCCTTCAGCCTCAGATTTTACTGGGGAACACAACTTTTGGAGTTAGGTCTGACAGCAGTTTTTACCTAATTTTTGTTTTTTCTCTATCACGTCAAATTTTTGAACCATAGGATCCCTGTTTTCTTAAAAAATATGAGAAATCCTGTACTTAACAGATATGTGCTTGTTTTCACTAAACAAAAGTAACAGTCTTTCCAATGATCTTTTTGCTCTCGCCAAACCAAACATACCAAATGCCAACTTTTCACGTGTTCCTTTGGTCCACATCCGTAAACTCTCGACACACTGCTTGCACACTTTGTGAGGGGCCCATGGCTTGTCTTGATCACCGAGTTTGACTTAAAATATGAAAAATATGCTTGTTTGACAAATGCACTGATGTTTGCCCTCTGACTTGGAATGGTGAAAACTACCACAAATATAGCAAAAGGAGTCAGGGTCGTTTACGACGAGAAGTAGCAGGAGCAGACATGATCTGGAACAAAGGAAATATATACCTAGGTAAAAAAACACTAAGATGGAATAGTTACAAGCTTTGAAAACTACAAAAACAGCATAAAACCAAATAGAAGTTACACCGGTATGCCCATGGTTACAAGGTTAAGAGAAAAGCCAGAACAAATCCTCTTCATTCCCACTATGCCAGCTTTCTGTTTGCAGATATTGATAGTACTGACCTATTGGGAGCTGCACACACCTCTCACCATCTCAGTCGTGACTGCACAAACAAGTTGCCACGTAGCTGTAGATGAGTCCAATCGTAATCAGCTGGCAAGTCTTACTACAGCTAATCAGTGGATTTTTTTTTTATCTGGAGGGTAAGGTGTGGAGAAAAAACTTGACCACAATTTTAGAATCAGCATGCCAATTTTAGTTTTAATCAGCATAAGATTTGATAATTTATCAAACTGTTCCCCAGTGTTATAATTATTTCCCAAAGTCCCTTGATTTTTTTTTTTTTAAGAAACTTTCCAAACCTGTTACTTCCTCCCCATACAGCAGTTGTCCCCATTGTGTTTCAGCTTTTACACATTACCTGAACGCCACACCAATATGCTCACCTTCTCCTTATCACCTCAGTAGGTCTTGCTAGTCCAGCTAGTCATTGCCAGATCATTTATTGTGCCCCTGTAGCTGTAAAGCTTTACAGCCTCATGTTTCCTATCTGCTTTTTTGGAGGCCTGCTTCCTCTTTAAATATATTTGCCTTTACTGATTGACTGCCTGTTGCTGATCTGTGCTTTAAAACAACCTGCTGTGTCTGCAGAGTCTGAGCCTCCTCTACCAGAGCCACCACAGTTAGGGTAATTATCAAATGATGGCAGAAAAACTAAATCAAGCTCTGGTACACACATGGCAATTGATTATAGTAGATACATTTCTGTGTCTAGTTTTACATTTAAAGAGAAAAACATCACGTCTTACCATCTGTCTAAAAAACAAACAAAAAAAAAGAAGACCTTTTAACTTTTTATACCAGTCAAGCACAAACTCAATGTGCGTGCAGTCCTTTTTCACCCTTGAGCAAGCATTGTAGAGTAGAGATTCATGGCTTTGCTAATTAAATTTTTGCAAACCTGGTGGAGCCCCTGGCAGCCATTATCTGCCAACAGGATTTTGATTAACTGGACATGAATACACTATTATCTAGAGTTACTGTTGGGGGCTTATAAACATCAGCCCCTAATTAAAAAGAATAATTCAGCGCATATCATGTCCAAGGCAATCTGCATCTTGCTTGGCTATCATGGGGGGGAAAAAAATGTGGAAAGTCAAACACCTCTTAAGTTCATACATAAAACATAATCAAAGCAAAATGATGATTCCTTTTGTTATAGAACAGGGACAACATTGTTTCAAATCTTCGACGAGACAGGACAAGTCTTGTTTCACCAGACAATGAACCTACTGCACAACTGAATATTGTCAAAAACTGAAATGTTCGTATTTTTTTTTTTTTACACGCAGGCTCAAGATGATAGATACTTTTTTTGTTTGTTTGTATTTTTGCTGTAGAATGGAATTTTCAGAGTGAGGGAAGCATCCCTGTTGTGTGAAATGTAGAGTAGCATAAAACATATGGATCGAGTATTTTCACTGTACAGTAAATATACTGTATGTAGTAGATTCTGTGCAATCCATTTTACATGACGTGTCCTATTTCTCTCTAAAACTACTTGTAAACAAAAGCAGTTTTTTGCTGCTACTGCACACTCTTTGTTTAATATTAAATGAATACATAAAATCTCATGCCGACAATTTCCAGGTCCGACACGTCAGTATGTCAAAATCTTCGCCCACTCAATAGTGGTACGGAGACATTACGGCTAGTGACATAAATAGGTCAATGAATAAAGGGAAAACTTTTACGGAAACTAAGTCAACAATGGCTTGTCGAGCTCTTAGATAAATTTAGTCATGTAGAGGCTAAGCACAATAAAAGGAAGCACCTCTGCACAATGTGATGCAATCCAAGGTTAAGCCTTACAATAGAAGTAAAGTTTTCTTATGTTCCGTGTGTATTTTTAGATGGAATAAAGGTGTGGGTGTTGAAACAGAGAGGTTGAGGGTATGCATACCACAATTCCTAGTTATGGCCTTGTGATGAAGGCTTACACAGAATATGTTTAAAGTAAATGAACTCATTAACTGACCCCTGGATCCCACTGACCAAGGCTTAATGACGCTGTGGCTGCAACACTGTTTTGGTCCATATTCCATGCGACTTCATATCCCACCACCGCATCAGAAGTGGAACATTCTTTCCGCCAGACTTTGGATGGTTCAGTTTGGTTCAGATTTGGTCAGTTTTCCTTAGTTCATGTGCTTTTACCATGAGTAAGTAGGCTACGTAGTTTCTCAGTCTGCACAGGGTGTTTTATTTTGAAAATTAACCAGGTTCCTAATGCCTGTGTCTGACTTGCTGCCAGCTTGATCTGTTCTGTGCCGCTCAAGGCAGCTTGTTGCGGCATCCATCGAAAAAAGATCAGCCGCATGTACTCTGCGGATTGGCAACAGAGAGCATCTTATAGGATGCTTCGCTGCAGCATTTCTGGTGGAATGGCAAACATTGATCTTCTCCCTCCCTATATTCAAGCATGCAATATTCTGTCCATAACTTTAGGATTGGTTTACTTCTGTAACATCACAATTACTCAAGGGTGGCAAGATTAAGAAATAAATCACTACAAGTTACACATATCAGGCTATGAAACAGTTTCCGCATTCCCATTTAATTAGCTTCACCATAGAAAATATGAAACTTGGTGGACAGAAAGACAGCTAATCACGTACAGCGTATGAAAGCTGTTTCACAGAATACGCTAACACACACAGTGCATGGTGTTTTTTTCCCCTGGGAGATGTCGGGGCAGAAGAAAGAAATGAGAAAGAATGAAAGCTTTGCAATGCATGGTGCTCGCCATTTGACGCCTCTTGTACAAACCGGGCTGCACAGCCTATTCAGAAATCTATTGTGTGTTATTCACCTGCAGAGCAAATCTCTCTGCTACCCCTCACTAGCCAATGACGTTTTCAGTATGGGCTTTGTAATGCCGGGACTGAAGGTCATAAAGTTCTAGGTGTTTTTTTCTTTCACAAAGTTTTGCTTGTGCGTCGTGACAACTATGAGATTACAAACGAATGTTAGCTGACAAGACAATAAAAAGAAGTGCAGCAGGACATGCCAAACTAGGCGGTGAGTTGCAGAAAGAAAATAAAAACGCTGCTTTTTCTGGGATGTCAGCAGGAAAACAGAGCAGGTGTGGATTCTGTCCACCTGCATTGACGCAGCTGCGTTTTTCCCTCATTATGACAACTACATAACACAAACAAAAGGAAGTGAATAGAAAAAGAATTTAATCATGGTCCTAAAGGTTAGACTGGGGTAAGCGGTGAATCTGGCTGCAGTTATTCACAGTTTTCCATTCAGTCAGGGGGGTTTTGTACATAGCCAGCACAGGATGATTTTTCAGTTGCTTTTGTCTATAGAAAAGAAGAGGGAGGCAACAGGGGTCTTACACTCGTGTTACAGACCCTGTTAGAAGTTTTTAGGAAAGCAAGCGTCACAAAAGTGTTGGTTTAAAAAGGAAAGCATCTGTTCATAGATGGATGACAAAAACAAATTCAACCATTTGGTGTTGACTCAAGGCTCATGTTTTGTGTGATTTTAGCTTTATCAGACAGCAGTGACACACATTTCAGTTCGAGCTTATTAACATTGCTGTGTTAAAATCTGATGTAAGTTTTTATCATTTAAATTGTAAAAGATATAATTTGGGAATCAGAGAATCAGAAACTGAAAAAGAACAACCGGGTTTTATGTGTTTAAATGCTATGTTAGAAACAAAAAGTAGATAGTTTCATTAATTTATATCCATGTGCTTTAATGACATTCAACCTTTTACAACATACATTTTGAATTCAAACACTGAGAACGAACACACTGGGAATTATGTAAAATGTGCTTAAAATGCAAATTTTCCCTTAAGATTCATTCAAGGAAACCAACTTCCACGAAAATTTGTTCAGCCTCTGACGGAAACATAATTCAAAGTGGATAATTCTGTGTCATACGAAATGTATAATTTGGCTTAACAAATATTAAAAAGGCCAAGAACCAATGAAACACGTTCCTACAATCTCAAGCTGTTACAATATCAGATAAAGCAACCCTGCGAACCATCTTTCTCAGACCCACTCCGCAGAAGATATGCAATTACATGTAAGGATCGTCCTTTGAAGGTTGCCCTTTGTGGATCATATCTTTTACTTTGGCATCAATCTCAGGGATCAGTATGGACCTTCCACAGGATGTTAACGCAATGGGCTGTAGATATCGCCCACACAGCTTCAGAAAGACTTAAGATTTCTTGATATGTTTTTTTTTATCTTATCTTATCTTCTTGATAGCTGCTTAGCTCAGGTACTCTGAAATTATTTAAATGTTTTGTGCACAAAGATAATACGCTGAGTGACATTAAGTGATAACTGATAAGATAGCATTTACCACGTTGTGTTTTCCTTAGAAAATCCGGCCACGGATCTGCTTTTAAAGGGATAATTGTGGCTGGTAGTGTTTATTTCTTGAGCATACTCTGTCTTTTGCTCAGATTTATCCAGGTTTTAAAGCATGGACCCCGCAGCAGCTGAGGCTTCAGCTGTCTCCCATTTCCATGTAATTTTGTTTTGGCCTGCCACAGGCCACAACATAATTTGACATAACAGAGTCTTACCTCTTCCCTGGTTGAAGAATATTGTGACCTTTCATTTTAAAGCCCCTATGAATCCAGTTCATCACCATAGCTTAGGGATTTGGTAGGGGGTGGAGTGGATTGGTCTGCGAGAAGTCTGCAGGAAGCACTCTTCTTAATGCTTACACTGGAGCGATGTTTAAAAGTGCTCTAGGGCTCTAAAGCAAAGACCCTTTCCTTCAATTAGATTGATTCAGAAGCCCGTGGCTTTAACCCTGCTGGAACACAATTTGTATTTTCTCTCTGACTTTAGGATGTCTAAAGCAATCTCACAAGTACGTGCAGATTCCTGGCTCTTTATGCTCTTTGCCTTGCGCATCGTTTCCACATTCAATCGTCTATTTATGGAAAGTGAGACATTTGACAATGGATATCCAGAACAACGCTCTATACACAGAGCAGGAGACAAAGAATGTGTCTCTACAGTGGAGGCACCACCGGTGCAGCACACCATTGCCCAGAAGCTTTGGGGCCCATCCGCATGAGCGAGAATAATGGAGCTTAACCCCATTTATTCTCTGTGGTATTTATAATTATATATATTTTTAGCACTGTTGATGTGAAATGTTTTTTGCCATGAGTCACACTGTTTCCCCCTTTTGATAAAAGTAAGGAGATGTTGTTTTTAATTGACACATGTGTGTTAATGACAAAAGTTCTGAGTGACAGACATCCTATAGATATTTGCACCAGGGCCAATCACAATCATGTTACACTATTGGTCTCAGATTTCATGTTTGAGACTGATTTTTTGTTTTTACATATATTGGTCTGAAATACAACCGCTCACATGCAAATGTGGAGAGATAGTGGAGTGATGGGCAGCCACGTAGCAGCGCCCTGGGAACAGAACCTTCCATACCTTGGCACTCAGCAGTGCCCATGAGGGGAACCGGCACCTCTCCAGCTAACAGTCCACCCTCTATAGCTTGGTCCATGCTGGACTCAAACTGGCCTCTCTCCAGTTCCGAAGATAAGTCCTTACAGACTCACCTGCTTCAACCCAGTGTAAAGGCGGTGAACATATTTACCCTTTCACTTAGACCGTGCTTATGATGTAAGGTTTTTTTTTTTTTTGTTATGATTACATAAACATAGACTTAAAGGATACTACAGACTGCTTGGCAAAAATGATTATGAATAAGGTTTAGAGCTGATTCATATTGCAGTATAAGTAACAGACCCATCCAAGGCACCTATCCCACTAATTTTTGCAAAAAAAAAAAAAAAGTCACAGGAGATCCTGCACACTATCTAAAGTGTAGAGGCAGCCTTTGCAGTACTCTACAGTAAAGGTCAGCGGTTCGATCCCCAAACCAGCAGCATAAATCTGGTAGAAGTGAAAGAGCAGCACTTGTTGTTCCCTCTGAGGTACTCCTGTGTCGTGCCTCTATCCAGTGATAAATGCAGGTGTATTGCAGGTAACTTAT
>CM014092.1:34696773-34738523 GCA_004119915.2 Collichthys lucidus | reverse complement strand
TAAATAAAATAAGTCATGTCATAGGTCAGTGAATGAAATAAGTCATGTCATAGGTCAGTGAATAAATAAGTCATGTCATAGGTCAGTTAAATGAAATAAGTCATGTCATAGGTCAGTTAAATAAATAAGTCATGTCATAGGTCAGTGAATAAATAAGTCATGTCATAGGTCAGTTAAATAATAAGTCATGTCATAGGTCAGTTAAATGAAATAAGTCATGTCATAGGTCAGTTAAATGAAATAAGTCATGTCATAGGTCAGTTAAATAAAATAAGTCATGTCATAGGTCAGTTAAGAAATAAGTCATGTCATAGGTCAGTTAAATGAAATAAGTCATGTCATAGGTCAGTGAAAAAATAAGTCATGTCATAGGTCAGTTAAATGAAATAAGTCATGTCATAGGTCAGTGAAATAAGTCATGTCATAGGTCAGTTAAATGAAATAAGTCATGTCAGTCAGTTAAATAAAATAAGTCATGTCATAGGTCAGTTAAATAAAATAATTCATGTCATAGGTCAGTTAAATAAATAAGTCATGTCATAGGTCAGTTAATAAAATAAGTCATGTCATAGGTCAGTTAAATAGAATAAGTCATGTCATAGGTCAGTTGAATGAAATAATAAGTCATGGTCAGTTGAATGAAATAAGTCATGTCATAGGTCAGTTGAATGAAATAAGTCATGTCATAGGTCAGTTAAATGAAATAAGTCATGTCATAGGTCAGTTAAATGAAATAGTCATGTCATAGGTCAGTTAAATGAAAAAGTCATGTCATAATCAGTTAAATAAAATAAGTCATGTCATAGGTCAGTGAATGAAAGTCATGTCATAGGTCAGTGAATGAAATAAGTCATGTCATAGGTCAGTTAATGAAATAAGTCATGTCATAAGTCAGTTAAATGAAATAAGTCATGTCATAGGTCAGTTGAATAAATAAGTCATGTCATAGGTCAGTAAATAAATAAGTCATGTCATAGGTCAGTGAATGAAATAAGTCATGTCATAGGTCAGTTAAATGAAATAAGTCATGTCAGTTAAATGAAATAAGTCATGTCATAAGTCAGTTAAATAAAATAAGTCATGTCATAGGTCAGTGAATGAAATAAGTCATGTCATAGGTCAGTTAATGAAATAAGTCATGTCATAAGTCAGTTAAATGAAATAAGTCATGTCATAGGTCAGTTGAATGAAATAAGTCATGTCATAGGTCAGGTAAATGAAATAAGTCATGTCATAGGTCAGTGAATGAAATAAGTCATGTCATAGGTCAGTTAAATGAAATAAGTCATGTCATAGGTCAGTTAAATGAAATAAGTCATGTCATAGGTCAGTTAAATGAAATAAGTCATGTCATAGTCAGTTAAATAAAATAAGTCATGTCATAGGTCAGTTAAATGAAATAAGTCATGTCATAGGTCAGTTAATGAAATAAGTCATGTCATAGGTCAGTTAAATGAAATAAGTCATGTCATAGGTCAGTTAAATAAAATAAGTCATGTCATAGGTCAGTTAAATGAAATAAGTCATGTCATAGTCAGTTAAATAAATAAGTCATGTCATAGGTCAGTTAAATGAAATAAGTCATGTCATAGGTCAGTTAAATAAAATAAGTCATGTCATAGGTCAGTGAATGAAATAAGTCATGTCATAGGTCAGTTAATGAAATAAGTCATGTCATAAGTCAGTTAAATGAAATAAGTCATGTCATAGGTCAGTTAAATGGAGAAAAATCATATTCATATTTACCATATTTGTTTTTTTTCTCCAGGATGAAGCTGCTGGGTCGAACACCGCAGGTCTGGAGGAAAGACGGACTTAACAGCTGCTCCTATAAGATGTTGTCGGTGGAGCGGCAGCCTCTTTATGTCAATGTGACCGTGGATATCGGTAAGCCACAGAGCTGAACTCAAACAGGAAGTCCTGCTGCCACCAAAAACTCACATGTATCTTCATGTAGTTTACATGTTTTAGTTAAATCAGATGTCACTTTATTGTTGCATATCATGTAGCCTGGATGTTTTTACCAGCCTCCTTCCTGAATTAGAACGTCAGACTCGAGTTATGCACAGGTCTCTTTATTTACTTGCAGACAGTTGGAACACAGATGTGTTTTCCACTCTGTTACTTTTTAAAGCGCAAAGACACAGGTAAGGTCACCTGAATACAAAAAACATAACCAATGATTGTACCTGTGAGGTCTGCACACCTGAAGCTGGTTTGCTCTGGTCATGCTCACACAAAAAATGGGAGTTTGATTTAAACAAGGTAAAGAGCACATTGATTTATGATTGACTGACTGACATGATAATGATGTGCATTCATTTATTGCTTTGATTGGAAGTCAAACAAACAGTTTTTATCACACTAATTACAGCACGTATAAATAATTAACTGTTTTTAATTATATATATATATTATATATAATATATATATATACACACACACACACTTAGCAATAATCAGTGAAGAGGAGCTGATCAATATCAACTGATAATCAATGGAAATATGTTTTGAAGATGTTTATTTTTCTGCAGTGAAAGACGAGAAGCAAATCTCACAGATCAGATCAATAACTTATCAATAACCGTGCAGACAGTCTGAATTGTGACTCTGGTTGGCCTGAAATTTAAACGCTCGTTTTTATTTTGAATTGGTCTTGTTCATTTCCTGTCAGATGTATGAAAAGACGAAGGTTTGACTGAATTCTTCTTCGTCAGCGCTGTGAAGCTTTAAATTCTTCTTCTTTAATTGTTCCATTAAAAACAGACGGCCTTAATTTCTGAACTTAATAACTTTGATTGGTTGTTTTTTCTGGATGAATGTTTCAAAGTATTTTTTGAGCCATAATGATGAGATTTGATTTATGTTTTTTTGTGTTGTTTTTTTTTAAAGTATTTTTTAAAGGGGTAATAGATTTGTATTTATGACTTTAACATTTAATGATAATTATAGACCAATCAGTTTTAAACTAAAACATGTTGGCTTTGATTGTTGCATGCTGTCTAGAAACATTTCATATTTATTTTTTATTTTGAGTTGCTTCAACTTTATTTATCTGAGTATATTTCTGATGTTACTAAAAACAAGCGCTCCTCGTTAAATATCCATAATGAGCGCATGATGTCACACTGACATTTCATAATTCTTTTGTTTTAAAAGATTAATATTTGAGTTTTTATTTTCTCCTGTGGGTTAAAATGTTTACAAAATGTTAAAAACTGAAAAATATCAAACATTCGTCTGATGTTAATTTTTTTTAATTTTATATAAATCTCATAGCAAAGTCACAGAATTTATCTTCAATGTTGATCATTTTCTCTGTAGAACACGTGTTTAATAAATAGTATTTTTATTATCAATCATCTGGTTTCATGTGTTTGTCTACAAATCCAGGACCAGCTCAGTTTTTTAGTACAGTTTCATTTAATCTCTGATTTATCTTTGAGTTTTGGTGACACTAATCAGTAAAATGTTTTTATTTCAGTGATTTATTGATGATGTCATCAGCTGCTTGTACATCTAGGTGAACTGTTCATCATGCTTCCTGCAGTGCATGGATGTGACCACAAGGGGGCCCTCAGAGCACACTGCAGGCTCGATAATTACTGACTGATGGTTTAATTCACAGAAAGCCATTAATACGTCAGGACAACATATGATGTCACAAAGTGTCTGTCATAATAGGGAAGAAGAAGAAGCAGCAGGTATGTAAAATGTTTTCCTTCTATCATTGTTCTGATTCTCAGTGAGAAACTTACAGGAAGTTTAGAGTGACGTCATACAAAAAAAGGTTCTTGAGACACGATAAAGGTTAAAAACTTAAGTTCATCAGTCAAACTGGTTCAGTCATGAACCTTTAAACTGTTTCTATAGTAATTTTTCCAGAAAAAGTCGTTCTTGAAAATTGAGAAAGTTTAGCTCAGTCTAATGTGTTTTTAGTGTTTTGATGTTTTTTATGTAAAGTGTCTTTGAGTCCTTCTAATTAAAATGTATTATATTTAATCATATGACGAACAGGAACATGAACATGGCTACGATCATCATTAAGGTACAGAGATTGTATTAACAGTGTCTGCTTGACAGAATTCTAATTAACATAAAACCAGATACTATAAGATGAACACGATCCCCTAAAACCAAAACAAACAGACTTCTACCTTCTGTGGAAAACATGTTCGCTTCATAATGTTTCTGCATCAAAATGCTTTTTAAGTAACTTCATAGAAACCACTCACTTCCTGTAGATACCCAAACAATTGCAGACAAATAATCTTGAGTTATTATTAATGATAACCGTCTGATGAAGTTTGTGAAGAACCATCCCTGAAACAAACAGAAGACATTACGTCTCTGTTTGAACCTCGTTTTATATTTGGGGACTCTTCAGTGTAATCATCATTTCCACTCTGTGACATTTAGACAATCTATGGGACATCATGCATCACTCTGGACTGAAGAAACAACAAAAAAGACCAAAACTTTTTTTTCTCGCAGTCAAAGTCAAAGTGTGGCTTTGTGTGGTCAACATGATGTCACTTCCTCTTCCTGTGGTGCAGAAAGAAAGCTTTGTCTTGTGGAGACCAGGCCTGCTCATAGAGCTCACATGTGAGATCCACAAAGCGCTTCGTTCTGATGTTCACAGAATGCGAGTGCTGCTGAAGGTGTGGACTTTGTTGATCCTGTGTGTAAACATTTGAGCAGTGAGAAGGTTTCATGTTTTCATCTGCATCAGAAAGGAAGGCGCCCTTCAAACCTCCAAAATATACATGTTTGTTTGTCATGTCACAGCTCCAGTGCAGCATTGGTTCGTCCTGCACGCGATTTCAAAACCCCACCGGGAGCGTTTGTTTACTTTCTTTGGTCATTTCCTGGTTTGTGTGCTTCTGAATATGCTTCTGCATGTGTAAATATGCTACGTAGTTCATTTGTTTCTCTTTTGTCCGTTTTTCCCGTTTGCACAGGGTATTTTATTTTGAAAATTGCTGGATTCTCAATCCTGTTTCTGTGTCTGGCTTCCTGTCAACTTGAGGTCCTCTTTGCAAATCGATGCAGGCTCCTCGTGTGTGTGTGTGTGTGTGTGTGTGTGTGTGTGTGTGTTTCAGCTTATGTCCTTCTCTGTAAGTCGCTTTGGATATAAACGTCTGCTAAATGTAATGTGTGTGTGTGTGTGTAATGTGTGTGTGTGTGTGTGGATATGCTCTAATCTTAATGGGAATAATATTTCTATAAAGTGGAAAGGTGTATGTTGGACTTATTAGTCTGGACAGTTTAGACTCAGCCGGATGCAGCACGAGTCGTCATCATCAAACTACAGGCTCTGTCCTGAAAAGTTGGTTTGGTTTTGTTTGTGAGTCAGAATCAGTTTCTGTGGATCCACAAACTTCAAAGCTTCATGTTTATTAAGTGTTCAGATTTATTTTAGAGAAAGCAGAGACATTCAAAAATCTGTTTGTGAATTTTGATTTTAGGATCTTTATTTTCATGTTTTCATGTGTGCTGGGATGTAATCAGATTACATTTCTAAAGCAAAGATACTTTGTTTACTGGATGAAAACTGCTTACATTTAAAGCACCCATTGATCGATTGTGTCCTTAACATCGAGCTTGAGTTTAGAAAGGACAAACTTGAAAGTAAAAAGTAACAAAAACCATGTGTGTCGTCCCCCAGTCCCCCTCAGACGCCCCCCATTTCCCATCTGTGCCCTTCAGGCCCTGGTTTCAGGCGCCTCCCATTTCCCTCTTCCTTCACAAGCCTCTGTTTTTGTTTTCCAGCCCGGCTCTCTGCACAGGAAGTTGTATACATTGGGAGCATTCAGGAAGGCGGAGAGCAGCTTTCCCGTTAGCTCAAAAAAAAAAGTAGATAAAAGAGGTCAGTAATTCGTAAAGCGAGAGAGAAACAGAAGTCAGCTGTTCTCCTCACTTCACCTCCCCCCTTCACTCAGTCTGAACCACTGCCACGACTTCAACTTAAACTGAAGATTTAAAGTGTAAAACTCTTTTCTGCCTTCATACATGTGAGCCTCCTCACACAGAAGCAGTGAAAACAGGGAGGAATGAAGGAAAAGAGGAGGAGATAGAACGACTGGCTGGGGCTGAAAAAATAACAGGAAACCAACTGATTCAAACGCTGTTTCTTCAAATCCTGCAGAGATAAAGCAGCCGTCTGCCACGTCTCGACTGAGCAGCCATCACTCTATGTCTGATCTGTAAAATGAAGATTTAAAGGACTTAAAGCCGAAGATGTGACGTCACTTCTGCTCTCAGCCTCCACGCTGTGGTTAGTCAATGTGAGCGGATGCAGACTTCTGGGAGCTGATTGTTGGATTTCTGTGCGGCTGCGTTTCTGACCTACAAACTCAACCTTTGTGAGAGTCTTATGGATCGATCGCTGTGTTCACAATCATCTGTTTGTTTGAATCATCTGGATTATTAACTGGAGCCACATGAAGAATAAAGGGACGAAACTCAAGTCCAAAAAGAAAGGAAGTGAGAATGCGTTCGGCTGTGACCTGATAGAACATCTGCAGAATTCAGGACAAGATGGTAAAACTTTGATTTTTTTAAAGTTTCTTATGAGCAGCTGTCATCAAACTTTATTTCAACAGGACAATGTTCACACTGAAAGTTGAGAATTTATTAAGAACTTCAGATTATTTCAACTCATGACCCTTAAAAAGTCTCATCATGTGGTGAACATCATTTTTAGTTTTATCATGTATGAACTGTAGGTATACATATGTTTCACATGTAGTCAGGTCATTCATTCACCCATTGGCTGTTTTAAATCTGTGACTCTGGGTGTGGCTCATAGTTTTCTTACACTTCCAACAGTGACCACTCTGTCTGACTAAAGACCGGGCGGTGCTGCTGCCTTCAGATGACAGAAAACCGAAGAGAAACAAAATGTGTCATCAAATATTTAAACATGATTTTCTGATCAAACGTCTTTTCCCACAAATGTCGTGTGACATGTTTTTATTTCGGAGCATCATGATGTGTCAATACTTGCACACGCGTGTGAATCTGTGTGTTGAGGTCGACCTGTTGGACTCTGTGAGGCGGAGCTTTTAGGACAGGAAGTGAGGGAGGAGGTTTGGGTCAAACCCCTCCACCATCGAGGGCCAGCAGACATGTTGTGCTTTTAGTGAATTAATCATCAACATGAAGAAGCTGAACAATCTAACGCTGAACTCATTATTTCAAACCACATGCACAAATGACAGCAATGCAAAGAGATTATACACTGAAAATATCCTGATATTCGTGAGGGAACTTTTCAACAAAAGAATTACTTATTATAAATTGAGCCTGGGCAATTAAAACTCTGTGTTGGGCATAATAACTGTCTGAAACTGGATTTTAAAACAAGTTTTTGTTTAACGTCAACAGACGTCGTTTACATAAAATCTGTCACTTTCTGTCTTTGATGGAACTTGATGAAATTATAATTACATCTGTTGATTCTGAGCTGAAGCTAAGAGTCAAATAACTTCATCACACATTTTCATTCCCCCAGTGCAGAAACGGGGAAGAAGTAAGTTTAATGTCTGATTACTGAAAAATGAATGTTTTTTATTTTTTTGCACCACGGACATGAAAATAGTGTAGTTAAAATATCAGAGTAACCACAGACTGAGAACTTCATGGAACAAAATAATCTTTATTTAAATGATTAAAATGTGACTGGAAGTCTGAAAAATGTTTGATATTAAATGCTGGCTTCCAATTTATCTTCTCAAAAATTCAAAACTGATTAAGGCTTAATCTGACACACAGGTTGAAGTTGATGTGAGATACTGGAGGTACTGGATCCAGCGGAAATGTTTTATAAAAGAGGTGAACCATCATTGAACTAAAGAAGAAACCAATAATCAAACTATTTATTTGAGTTTTGTGGCAGCTACAGACTGAATGACGTGTTGGCTACAGACTGAAGCAGCAGGAGTTCTAGCTCTGTAGCCACGGTTCAATCTGTCCAAATGTTTTTAACAGTTGTGTGTACTGAAGGTGATGTGCTGCAGGTCACTGGAGCCGTTTTCTATTAGAGGAAATGTCGTAAGTAATACCAGCTACAAGGACTGGGTGTGTCGACCTTCCTCTGAAACAAACAAACCATTTTTAACTTCCTGTCAAAGTCCACCTACAATCAGTGGCCCTGAGGAATAGAAATAGACACGCTGGAACAAACCCTTTATATTAAATGCTTCCTTTTGCTTTGACGATTCAGTGTTGTTACCCTAACACAGTTTAACTTCAGTTCCTCAGGGTTAGTGTTCATGTATGATCCGTTTGTCTGACACGGTGTAACTACAGTTCCTCAGGTTCTGAAGAAATGTGCAGAGTTTATTGAGGAACATGGGATTGTGGATGGGATCTACAGACTGTCGGGGGTCACCTCCAATATCCAGCGTCTCAGGTACTTAACAAAATGCAACACTGTGAATCACACAAAATAACATAAGAGTAATATATAAGTTTGTATCAAAGTATGAGTTTAAAAACGTTTATCAGCTGTTTAAATGCATCGTATTGTTCATTAAAACTGAAGCTACACTAAATCATAAATCAATAATTAAATCACGTCCATAAAATGATGTTAATGTAATTTTATCGATACAGGCAGAATAGAGAGTTATGTTATTTATACTATTTAATCTGAATAATATTATTTTTCATGTGATACGTGTTACAGACAGGAATTCAGCTCTGAGGCGTGTCCTGACCTCACAAAGGAAGTGTACCTCCAGGACATCCACTGTGTGGGTTCTTTATGTAAGCTGTACTTCAGAGAGCTGCCAAACCCGCTGCTCACATACGAGCTTTACAGCAGATTCACTGTGAGTAAACTGGATTCAGACCTGACCTCTCTATTTTCCACTCTTCACATGACAAAGGGAACTCTTCTTGAAACACTCTCAGCCACAGGCAGCAAAACATAGACAAACTCTGCAGACTCTGCATAGGGCATGAAGCTCTCTGAGCAGAGCTCTCTGCAGAGTTTGTCTATGTTTTGCTGCCTGTGGCTGAGAGTGTTTCAAGAAGAGTTTCCTTTGTCATGTGAAGAGCAGAAAATGTGTTGATGTTTAGAGTTTGAGATTATTATTATTATTTTTTAATTAAATCCTTGTTCATGGGTCATAATGACACAAAACATACTTCAACAGCTGCATGTTTACGACCTCACGCTAACAAATGTGTTGAGCCTCAGTCACATGACTCCATCATGTTTGTGGCTGATCACCAGGAAACTGGATTAGGAGGGCAGGAGGAGGCCTGCACCTTATTAATACATTGATCCTGTTTACTGATAATCAGATTAAATTTCATTATACAGCTGCAGGGGCCACAAGTTTAAATCGGCTTTCAAACTCGTATCCGATTGTGGATTGTTATGATGTGCAGGAGGTGGTCTCAGTCCAGGGGGATCATGAGAGACTTTTACACATTCAGAGGGTCGTCAAAGAGCTGCCAACGCCTCACTTCAGGTGATCTTCATCATTTCACAGTGAGACGACTGTACAGGTGACGGTTTACCAATGATGATGTAATAAATGTGACAGGAAGTGTTTGTTGAAACTCTGCAGGACTCTGGAGTACCTCACGAAGCACTTGGCCCATCTTGCCACTTTAAGCACATACACTAACATGCATACACGGAACCTAGCCCTGGTTTGGGCTCCTAATCTACTGAGGTGAGTTGAGTTTGTCATTTGTTCCTGAAATCCTTTGTTTGTTTTTAGGTAATGATAAAATAAGTGCATGACTTTCTGTCTTTCTTTTAAATAATTTTCTCAGATCTAAAGACATTGAGGCGTCATCGGGTAATGGAGACATGGCGTTCCAGGAGGTGCGGATACAACAGTCGGTGGTTGAATTTATTCTGAATCACACAGACCAAATCTTCAGTGATTCTGTTCAGATCAAATCCAAAGAAGGTATGACAGTTTGAAAACACAGATTCTTTGTGAGAGTATTGTCTTTTTGCTTTAGAACCGACTTAAACTTATTTTGCTCTTCCAGGATCGAGTTCCATGTGTGGGGAGAAGTACGCCACCCTTCCTATCAGCGGTCAGTGTGGCCAATGAAACTGATGAGCCTGGAAGAAGCCCAGGCTCGCTCCTTAAGTCCAAACCATCCGGTTCATCGAGAACGTCAGCGGGAGAACAGTCTGCCAGATACGAGCACTGCCACGCTGTTCCACACTGTCATAGACATTTCAGACAGCAAGTATGACAGATTCAAATCCAGTCTCCATGATCACCTTTGTTTTTCTTACAGTCAGAACTGTTCTGGACTCAAATGTCTCTGTTTGACTGTCAGGAGAAAATTTTCTGGGAAATCAAAGAAGTGGAAGTCGATCTTCAACCTGGGACGATCCGTGGACTCGAAGGGAAAACTGAGCCGGAATGGGAGCGTGTTCATCCGAGCACCGGGGATAACAGGTAAAGGTTCGCCATGATCAGTCGATAAAACAAAACAAAACACAATCATGTGAAAAGACAAAGTAACTGAGCGTGGACAAACCGAAATTTATTCTCACAGACTTAAAATACACAGTTTGCTGATATGATTGTTTTTCTGCAGAAAAAGCAGCTCTTCGTCCATCCAGGAGCATGGAATCCTTGTGCTCCTTACCAACAGGTAATATTTTCACTTAAATGCAGAACACAATGAAATGTCTTTGATTTGAAATGCTGATTTATATTTACTTTCTGTTTGTTATTGCACAGACGACGACAGATCAGGAAACAAGACACCAGCTGGAGGCATTTTTGTTCCGGATGTTAAATCCAGAACACTGGGGTCGGATTCACTCTATGACCTGAATGAACACGAACAAAATTGGGAGTTTAAAGGGAACAAAGCTGGGGGGGCAACAGGGGGCTGGAGCTCTAGCATGAACCAGAAGGAGTCACCAGGAGCCTCTGCTCCCCCTCAAAAAACTCTGCCAGAGCAGCTGAAGGTGTTCAAAGGCGACGACCTGGGTGGCTACAAGCCCACCTCTCCAAAAAACAGGAGGATGCTGTACTCTGGCTCCTCCCACAGCAGTTCCTCCAGACCCTCCTTCCCGGGAAGCTTCTTCCCGCTCGAGTCCTCGCCGAGGCATCAACGCAGGGCCGTCAACATATCTGAGCCTTTTGCTGTGTCCGTACCGCTCCGCGTTTCGGCTGTTATCAGCTCAAACAGCACGCCATGCAGGGGCCATGCCAAGGACAAAGCAGCCACCCTGAAACCCTCTAAAGAGAGCTGTGAACCAAGTGACACAATACCCCAACTGGAACCCAAGAAGAAGGAAGGAACAGAGAAGGCGACCACAGTCCCTCTGGACGGTGAGCACCTTCGTCACTGTGTTTTAAAGTGTTTTTTTTACATGTTAACTTCAGAATAATAACCAGAATAATAACTCCTGTCATATTCAGATACAAGCAAACAAGTGATGCAAGAAGTTCGAGGAGGGGTTTCTGAACTGGACCCAAACATAAAAGGAGGCAGAGATGCAGTGGCATCTGGGAAAGAAGTGCACAACCAGCCCAGAGCAGTTCAACTGGTAAAGATGAGATTCCTCCTAAACAATGTCTTGCTTTGTGTTTTATTGTTTCTGGCCTTTTTTTTGTTTAGATGAAATCCGTTAGTTGTTTAAGTCCTGTATTATTCAGGTTTCGTAAAGGTCATGTGAGCATTGAACTGCTTGAGCCTCGAAATCTTTGGCTCCAAACAGGGTTGATGATGTTGAAAGGTGGAAACATTATTTGTAATTTTTCTTTAATCCTCTCTGTTTTTGTTTGTTTGTTTGTTTTTCAGGACAAGAGAGACTCTGCTGGAAAAGAGCTGTGGTCAGACCTCCCCCAAGAACTGAAGATAACTGAACCTGAGATCGACCTGCTGGACGACACTTTTAAACCCGTTTTTGGCTCCAAGAGCACCTGTGAGGGGATGAAGTTAACGATGGATGTGAAGTCAAAACGAAGCCGCAGTTCTCCGTCTCTTTCTTTGTTATTTCGGGAGTCTTCAAATTCATCTCTGAGCAATCATGTGACATCCACTAGATCAGATTCTGCAAAAAAACAACCCTCAGAATCTGACATCTTATTTTCTGTTCACAAAATCACAGAACACTCTCGTTCTGCTGAGATGATGAAGGAGACAGAGAAGCATCAAAAAATCATGTCTTTAAACAAAGATGATCCGGCTTCCACCAATCGGGCCCAACTTCAGTTAAAGAAAATCGATTTAGATAAAGTTCTGATTCCTCAGAATTCTGAGGATTCAACTGAAGGTTCGTCTGGAGCTGATTATGCCGCCAAGAAACCCGAGAAAAATGTTTCCTGTGAAGGACCAAAGAAGATTTTGGTTCCTGAGATGGATGTCACTCAAAGGCTTTCGGTGTGTTTGGAGGAGAAACGTAACACCTTGGAGCTGCCACACCTAGATACTGACGATGGATGTGGAGGAAATTCGGAGGAACTGGACCTGGTGGAGCCCTGGGAGGATCTGAGCTCCACCAAGCAGTGGGTTACCAGTCCGCTCCACTCACCAGACATGGAGGAACTGTTCAACCAACTGTCCCCTTTCAGCTCTCAGGGCGAAGGTGTGAGCTCAGAGGAGGTTGATAAGAAAGCATCTCTGATTAAAAGCACTGAACACCTCTCAGGAAACGTTTCTCAGACCAGCAACAAACCAGAGACCAAATGGATGTGTTCAATACCTTCACGGCTCAGTGTGAACAGCCCAACACAAGCACACAACAAAGCAAAACAGAAAAACACAGTATCATCTCAGAGGTTTCCCAGGCAGATGTCTTATGAAGCCGCTGCTCCAGAGAAACAAGAGGAAAATGACTTTCCCAAACACAGACCGTATTCCTTGAATTTAGACTTGGGCCATCGGTGCATCAGAGACATTTCTAACCAGCAAACCTGTAATTCTTCCGAGTTTTCCTCATGTCAGCGAGGACTGCTCAGTTCGTCAGTGAACAATGGGCTGCCCTCGGACCTGGAACTGTTTCTGAATGATCGGCAGGCGCCTCTACGTCGAAATTCAGCCCCGGTCAGCGTGTCATCAGTGAGAACTGCCTTCATGATCAAAACATGTCAGGCCAAAGCTGTGCCTGTTGTCCCCCCGAAGGTGCAGTACAGTCAGATACCTCACTCCAGACGTGAGAAGGACACTGTTAAGCAACAAGAACAGGATGATCCTAAAATGAATTTAGGGAAGAACAACACTCCTCCCCCAGTGATGACAGACCTGAAGGAGGAGCTGGAGAACAAAGAGCCTGAACCCAATCACCAGAAAAACCCAAATGTTGAGAACTGTCCTGAATCGATAAAGACCACATCGAGTGCAGAGCTGCCAGTTATACCCAGGAGACAGGCGCCGAGTCTGGAAGTATTTGTCGACTGTCCAAGACCCAACAGAGGAACCCTCTTACAAAGACCCTCCTTCAGGAACAGGCAGAGACCACAGAGTCTCATCCTGCTCAGCCCCCCTTTTCCCATCATGGACTACCCGCCGTCCGGAGATGACGGCAGACTCCTCTCATCCATCAAGAGTCTGAACGACACGTCGGCGGGAAATGTCTTCTCCAAAGAGACAGCAGACGGGATCTCTCTCCAAAACAAGATGACAATCCCAAAAAGTGGACAGAGACTGGAAACATCCACCAGCTGCTTCTACCAGCCACAGAGGAGGTCCATGATATTCGACAGCAGGAGCCACAGACAGATTGAGTGATGGGAGGTCAGGACTCTGAGACCTGGTCTTTGTAAATACATGTAGTACACCGAGATTCTTTTTGTAAAGCCATGACGTGTTTGAGATGAGGAAGATGTGTGCTTTAATCCCGATGGACAATTGATGGCTGCGCATTTTAATTAATCCAATTTGATTTGGTCTGTAAAATGTCAGAAATATCAGGCTGATGTCTTCAGAAACAAAATCATTCAAAACGTACAAACAATCGATTAATCGAAGGATTTGATGTTTCAGCTTCACTGAGATCAACCAACGAAGGAACACACCACATGTCCGAGTCACAGAGGTGTGGAAATGAAACACACCACATGTCCCAGTCACAGAGGTGTGGAAATGAAACACACCACATGTCCCAGTCACAGAGGTGTGGAAATGAAACACACCACATGTCAGAGTCACAGAGGTGTGGAAATGAAACACACCACATGTCCGAGTCACAGAGGTGTGGAAATGAAACACACCACATGTCAGAGTCACAGAGGTGTGGAAATGAAACACACCACATGTCAGAGTCACAGAGGTGTGGAAATGAAACACACCACATGTCAGAGTCACAGAGGTGTGGAAATCAAACACACCACATGTCAGAGTCACAGAGGTGTGGAAATGAAACACACCACATGTCAGAGTCACAGAGGTGTGGAAATGAAACACACCACATGTCAGAGTCACAGAGGTGTGGAAATCAAACACACCACATGTCAGAGTCACAGAGGTGTGGAAATGAAACACACCACATGTCAGAGTCACAGAGGTGTGGAAATCAAACACACCACATGTCAGAGTCACAGAGGTGTGGAAATCAAACACAGCCCGTGTTCAGTCATAAAGTTAATTTGAGTTTTTGTTGATCAACCGAACAGCAGCTGAACAGGCTGACTTGTTAAAACAGGAAGTGATCATGTGATGATTAAGATGTTGTGACATATGTGATGCTCACTAATTAAGAAATTATTACATTGTTTGCCATCATTGTGATGAGCTTATGTTAATGTGATTTTTTAAATTTTATTTAAAGTTTCAGATATTTTAAACTTCATATTTTCTTTGTTTGTATTGAGGTTGTGCACGCTGACTGTATTTCAAGTGTCTGACTCTAAGATTTACTTCTTACAAACACGGGATGTCACGTTAGACTGGCTTAACCTGGTTTTACCTGGATTTACCTGACCCCGCTTGTGTCACCTGAGTGTACCTGTTGCTGACCTGGTGTTGGATGTTGACTTCTGTATTTTTAAGATGTTTTGAAAGAACTGGATTTTGTTTAATTTGTTGATGTTTGTTATGAACATAAAAAGAACATTTTGAGTTCAGAGAATAAAAAGTGCTGAAGGTTCTTCTGTGTTTCTGCTTTCTGTTTAAAGATGATATTTCATTTAGTTTGTTCTTCCTTCAGCTTGTTGATGGCGTTTAATAAACGTTTAATGAACATTTAATAAACGTTTAATAAACGTCTCTGAACTTTTGATGACCTTGTTCTGACTCTTCACAGCTGAATCTCACGTTTGATTCCCCATCAGAAAGAGAATGTGCTGAATGAGAAGGACTCAAACTGTCATCACTCAGAAAAAAACTATAAAACTGGTTCTGAAGTTCCTGGTTCTGCCGGTCCTAGTTTTTGATTTGTTCTGTTCTTTGCCACCAGATGTCGCTGCGGCTCCACAAACACAGCACGGCCGAGGAGGATGGACGCTCCGGGACCGGCACCGCAGGAGTCTGTTTCAGGTACAAACATCCCACCGAGTATTCAGTCTTCATTGTCATCTTCATCATCTTCTTCTTATCACCGTCAATATAATCTGATAAATTACACCAACACAGTGACACCAACATGAACTGATTAACTTTCTGATTAATGAGCTCATTAACGAGCTGTGACGTGTTCTGGCATTTCAGATTTTACTTTACATCTACTTTACAGCTTACTCAGATGACGTCACTTCACACTTCACTTCATTGTTTTGTGACCTTTGACCCGCAGAGCGCGTGGTGCAAGTTCAGAGGAGGAAGAAGAGAAAATGATAAGAATGAAGCTTCATCGGAAATAAAACAAATTATATTCAAATTTAATTTAAAGGAAATAAAATTCAAAGATTCAAATGTTTTCTATCAAAACTATGATTTTATCTCCGGAATCAAACCTGTGACAAAAAACAAACAGGTTCAGTTGAATGAATCAGACAGGTGACGATGGAGCAGTCTGCAGACCAGAATCAATAAAGTTAAAAAAATAAAGTTTAAATAAATAAAGTTTGTTTAAAAAAGGATTCAACAAAATAAAACTTTCAAATCAAATCAGTTGATTTTGAATTTTATCATCCTGAATCATGAAGTGAAGAAACGAGGTCAGAGTTTTTCCACAGATTTTAAAGTTTATGTAAAAGAATAAATAAATAAATAAATGTTTAAACTTGATAAAGTTTGATTTCCTCTCGTGAACACTTTATTCATCTTAACAGGAAAAACACAAACTCTTTAAACTCGGTTTCAAGTTCCTTTTTGTTTCTGTTCAGATTTGAAACTTTTCATGTTTTACACAATCAAACTTGTTTAACTTGTTAAAGTTGTTTAAACTTGTTCAAGTTGTTTTTCTTCCTCTGGTTAACACTCGCTCTGTCTCTGTCTGTGTGTGACTGACTGACTGGGAGCAGTTTAAAGTCGTTGAATGCGCCGCGCCTCAGAGAACCACGCGGCTCCAAAGAGCTCTCATTGAGAAGCCACGTGTCCGTTTCCAAAGCCTCTCCAACTTAACCACCTCCTTTGTACCACTAACCCACATCGGCAGCGTCCCTCCACATAAAGGGATTTAAATTTCAAGATATTTCAGCTTAAATGTTTTTGACAGTTCCCTCGCTTTTACCTCGGCTTGGTTATTTTAACTGTGCCAAATGGGTCACCTTGGGTTGCTGTCTGCGCGCAAAGGGCTTTTGCGCGCATTCAGTCTGAATTTTTTCCAACTTTCCTTGACGGGGAAACCAGCTGCTGGTCGTGAAAAGACGGCTTATTAATTGTCCTTTGTCATGCAGAATTGCTTGATTTCTAAAGAAACGTACAAAGGCTCTTTTTCAGGATTCAAGTATTTTGTTTCGTGCGTATTTTCAAACCATCGAATCAGCTGCAGCGCCGCGCCGTCTACCAGACTCTCAGGTACTGACTGCCCGTTCCCTTTGTCCCCTTTAATGCTGTTGTAAATCGTGCAGACTGATTTGTTACAAGCTGTTCTTTTAATCTGATAGATAAGAGACATGTCAAAGAAAGCCGTAAATAAAAAAATTAGCCGGAATAAAGACGCGGGAGAGTCTGCTCGATGGGCGCCTGTTGACTGAAGCGGCTCTCCAGCGTCAGGGGAGCCCTCCTCAGCCCGCCGAGGTTCCGTCCACAATCCCCCTTTCTTCTCTTTAAAAGACACCCAGGTCCTTTTGGCTTCAATGAATTGATCGGCACAAAATTAAGAATAAATAAATTGAGCATTTGGAGCAGAGAGCGTCTAAGCTCCCCAGGGCGCACAGCCGCGGGCTATTGAGCGGATAAAAGGCGCTTTGCGGGGACGTGCGGAACAAAATGGGGCTCTTTAGAGCAATTAACAAAATAGTCTAATCCGAAATCTTAACAAATGCAAATATTGGAGTTTTGTTAAAATGTTTAAGTGAACAATTAAATGAAAGTTTACGGCTGAAAGTCGACGGCGTAAAAAAAAGACGCTGCGGCGGCAGAGAACCGTGCGGGACCAAGTTTAACATCAAATCAGGGAGTTTTTAAAAAAAAGCCACACAACGTTTTCACATCCAGAAATATAATTTGAAACATTTTCAATAAAATTCTAATTATTTAAGAATCAGAACTACAGACAGAGAGCCGCCGGAGCGCTGCGTAAAACCTGAACCGGAGAGGAAAAGACAGATCCGCCAGAGAGACACCGCGGAGAAGGAGGGCTGAGGAGGTTCAGCAGACCGTTTAATATTTAATATAAACATAAATAAACAAACATATAAATCATATAATTATATTTAAACAGAAAAATATACTGTGAATTAAATCATAAAAATCTTCAGTGGAACAAACAAGTTTATTTTTTTCAGTTTCAGACAAACATGAAAACATAAAAACTAAATAATTTATTAATTTCATCAATTTTATAAATGTTGAATCTGTTTAATTAAAAACTTATTTGTTTTTATTGAGTTCATATTTTGATTATTCTCTGAAATCTCCCGCAGCTCGTAGTCTGGACCACATGGGTGTGAACAGTCAGAACAATGCGGGTCCGGGTCTCCGTCTGATCCTGATCTTCATGTCAGATCGATATCAGAAGATCAGCTCAGTCGCACGAAACGTGCGGGATCAGTGTCCCGCAGGGAAACTCATAAAGGAGCTCCGACCGATGAAGATGATTTGATGAAGTTCAGCTCGTGACTTAATGAAGAGTCAAAAAACAGCTCATTAAAATATTTGAATTAATCTAATTTCATTCATTCAAAAAACAGAAGAAAGTTTGTTTTCTTCACACAGATAAAATAAAATATTTTAAATGAATCAAAAATTTAATTAAATAATTTGGATTATTTTGCTGTTTTTTCTTCTCTTGTTTTAAAAAATAATTCCATGTCCAGACTTTACTGACTCTTTACGCGCTGAGTGCGCACAGCCGTGCGTAAAGACCAGACCCTGAACAGACCTGATCCTGAACAGACTAGACCCCGTACAGATGTTGACCCAGTGCAGACCCCGTAGATTCAAACATCAGATTGACTCGTTTTTCTTCTCAGAAATATTTTTATTTTAATTATGAACATTTTTAAATAAATAAATATTTTCAGACGTTAATTGACTCTTTGTGTCCAAAACTGATCCACATCGGACCAGCAGCACTTTGTCTTCGTGTGACACATGTGACATCAGAACCATCAGAACCATCTTTTGGACATTTGGAGACACAAACGGAGCGTTTTCAGAAAAAAACTACAAACAAGCGTACAACAAGTATACAGTCAGTCAGAGAGTCCCTGATTAAATATTCTCTGTATTTACACGAACCGAACCAGGTCAGTCTGTTTTTGGCTGTTTTCAGAATCTTTATGGAGGAGGGGCAGAGTTCAGGGGGAGACCGACAGGTCCACGTCCTCCTTCTCGGAGGAGGATGGAGAGACCGGCATGTCATCGTCCTCCTCCTCCGAACACCTCGCGGTCGACAGGGACGAACACTTGCAGTTGTGAGTCCCGGTTCTGGTTCCGCTGCTTTTGCCCTCCTTTTTGTGCTTCACTCTGCGGTTCTGGAACCATATCTTCACCTGTTTCTCTGACAGGTTCAGGTACGTGGCAATCTCGATGCGCCTCAGCCTGGACAGGTACATGTTGGACGTGAACTCGCGCTCCAGCTCCAGGAGCTGCGTGCTTGTAAAGGCGGTGCGCATGCGCTTGCTGCTCTGAAGTTTGCCGTTGCTATTTTCTGTAAAAACAAAAAGAGAGACTTTAAGCCGCGGTGCATACTGGAACCAAACAGCTGACTGACACCTGAACTGGAGGCGGTACTTACCGATGGAGATGCAGTGGAACTGACGCGGGTCCGGGACCGAGTACGCGGCCGGGTAGAGTCCCGGCGCATGGCTCAGGCTGTTGGATGAAGTGTGCTGCCTCGTCAGGCTCGTGGGACAGAACTGCGAGCTGAACGGCGGGAAAGACGCCTTGAGGATCGGCAGCGCCGGAGGGGACGGGTGCAGGTGGGACGCGGTGACGCACAGAGGACAGAAGCACAGCAGACCCGCTTTCCTAGAGTGACACGAACCCGGCAGCCCGTGCGGGTGGTGCGGGGAGTGCACCGCGTACGGGAATAACGGCGCGCTGCTGTCGCTTCCCTTATCGCTGGTCTCCCTTAAAATCAAGGAGTCCACCAGGAAAGACCTCGGCATGGTGGCGGACTTGTTGCTCGTTTGTGGGACTCGGACTCGGTGTGCTCTCCTCCGGATGGCGGACAGCGAAGTGGTGCTGAAGACTCACCGACGCCGTTTAAATACCCGCCCGCCCCGGACCCGGTTCGGCCATGTGACTCTCAGAGACTCTAAAGGGTTTTTTCAGACCAGAGGCGCATTAACGACCCCGCCACCCGAGAGGAGCGGCCCCGCCCATCCCTTTTATCAGCATCAGCATCAGCATCATCTTCATCATGATCATCATCAGTTTAACTTCATCAGGTCCAAACTTAAAGTGTGTGTGTGTGTGTGTGTGTGCGCGCGCGCGAGGTAACTCTTCAGGTGTTGTTTTCCCGCCTCTCTCTGTAAAGAAAGAAGAAGAAATTTTTTTTAGTTTTTAGTTTAATTTTAGTTTTCAGGTTTTCAGCGCGCGCCTCTCTTTGTGCGTCATTGTGCGGGTTTTCAATGAGTCAAATTAAAGTGTGTGACAGCGGTGGATAACCGCAACAAAGGCGGCTCTGTCACGGAGGAACCCCGCGCGCCGTGCGTGAAGCCCCGCCTCCTCTGATTGAATGAAGTAATGAAACAGAATGAGCCGTTCAAAGACTGTCGGTATGACGTCACGACGCGTGAAACCTGACGTACAGGCACGAAGTTTATTTTTGGTAATTTGTTATTTCATTTTTTCCCCATTAATTTGGTCACGTGGTTTCTCTCCTGATCCTCAGTAACCAATTTAATTAATTAACTAACTTTAATTAATGTTACTCTCAAAATCATCATGAACTCGTCAGTCAATCAAAGTTGGAAACTTAATGAATGTGTAGATGTATACACACAGACACGTCCACAGTCATAAACACGTCATTAAACATGACAAAACACGTCAAACACGTGATAAACATGACATAAACACGTCAAACACGTGATAAACATGACATAAACACGTCAAACACGTGATAAACATGACATAAACACGTCAAACACGTTATAAACATGACATAAACACGTCAAACACGTTATAAACATGACATAAACACGTCAAACACGTGATAAACATGACATAAACACGTCAAACACGTAATAAACATGACAAACACGTCATTAAACATGACATAAACACGTCAAACACGTGATAAACATGACATAAACACGTCAAACACGTGATAAACATGACATAAACACGTCAAACACGTGATAAACATGACATAAACACGTCAAACACGTAAAACATGACATAAACACGTCAAACACGTAATAAACATGACAAACACGTCAAACACGTAATAAACATGACATAAACACGTCAAACACGTGATAAACATGACATAAACACGTCAAACACGTTATAAACATGACATAAACACGTCAAACACGTGATAAACATGACATAAACACGTCAAACACGTGAAAACATGACAAACACGTCAAACACGTGATAAACATGACAAACACGTCAAACACGTGATAAACATGACATAAACACGTCAAACACGTGATAAACATGACAAACACGTCAAACACGTTATAAACATGACATAAACACGTCAAACACGTAATAAACATGACATAAACACGTCAAACACGTGATAAACATGACATAAACACGTCAAACACGTGATAAACATGACATAAACACGTCAAACACGTGATAAACATGACATAAACAAGTTAAACACGTATAAACATGACATAAACACGTCAAACACGTATAAACATGACATAAACACGTCAAACACGTGATAAACATGACATAAACACGTCAAACACGTTATAAACATGACATAAACACGTCAAACACGTATAAACATGACATAAACACGTCATTAAACATGACATAAACACGTCAAACACGTGATAAACATGACATAAACACGTCAAACACGTGATAAACATGACATAAACACGTCAAACACGTGATAAACATGACAAACACGTCAAACACGTTATAAACATGACAAACACGTCAAACACGTTATAAACATGACATAAACACGTCAAACACGTTATAAACATGACATAAACACGTCATTAAACATGACATAAACACGTCAAACACGTGATAAACATGACATAAACACGTCAAACACGTGATAAACATGACATAAACACGTCAAACACGTGATAAACATGAAAAACACGTCAAACACGTGAAAACATGACATAAACAAGTTAAACACGTATAAACATGACATAAACACGTCAAACACGTTATAAAACATGACATAAACACGTCAAACACGTGATAAACATGACATAAACACGTCAAACACGTTATAAACATGACATAAACACGTCAAACACGTAATAAACATGACATAAACACGTCATTAAACATGACATAAACACGTCAAACACGTAATAAACATGACATAAACACGTCAAACACGTGATAAACATGACATAAACACGTCAAACACGTGATAAACATGACATAAACACGTCAAACACGTTATAAACATGACAAACACGTCAAACACGTTATAAACATGACATAAACACGTCAAACACGTTATAAACATGACATAAACACGTCATTAAACATGACATAAACACGTCAACACGTGATAAACATGACATAAACACGTCAAACACGTGATAAACATGACATAAACACGTCAAACACGTGATAAACATGACATAAACACGTCAAACACGTAATAAACATGACATAAACACGTGATAAACATGACATAAACACGTCAAACACGTGATAAACATGACATAAACACGTCAAACACGTGATAAACATGACATAAACACGTCAAACACGTGATAAACATGACATAAACACGTCAAACACGTTATAAACATGACATAAACACGTCAAACACGTTATAAACATGACATAAACACGTCAAACACGTTATAAACATGACATAAACACGTCAAACACGTGATAAACATGACATAAACACGTCAAACACGTAATAAACATGACATAAACACGTCATTAAACATGACATAAACACGTCAAACACGTGATAAACATGACATAAACACGTCAAACACGTGATAAACATGACATAAACACGTCAAACACGTGATAAACATGACATAAACACGTCAAACACGTGATAAACATGACATAAACACGTCAAACACGTATAAACGACATAAAACGTCAAACACGTGATAACATGACATAAACACGTCAAACACGTGATAAACATGACATAAACGTCAAACACGTGATAACATGACATAAACACGTCAAACACGTTAAACATGACATAAACACGTCAAACACGTGATAAACATGACATAAACACGTCAAACACGTGATAAACATGACATAAACACGTCAACACGTGATAAACATGCATAAACACGTCAAACACGTGATAAACATGACATAAACACGTCAAACACGTGATAAACATGACATAAACACGTCAAACCGTGATAAACATGACATAAACACGTCAAACACGTGATAAACATGACATAAACACGTCAAACACGTTATAAACATGACATAAACACGTCAAACACGTTATAAACATGACATAAACACGTCAAACACGTGATAAACATGACATAAACACGTCAAACACGTGATAAACATGACAAACACGTCAAACACGTTATAAACATGACATAAACACGTCAAACACGTTATAAACATGACATAAACACGTCAAACACGTGATAAACATGACATAAACACGTCAAACACGTGATAACATGACATACACGTCAAACACGTTATAAACATGACATAAACACGTCAAACACGTTATAAACATGACATAAACACGTCAAACACGTGATAAACATGACATAAACACGTCAAACACGTGATAAACATGACATAAACACGTCAAACACGTGATAAACATGACATAAACACGTCAAACACGTGATAAACATGACATAAACACGTCAAACACGTGATAAACATGACATAAACACGTCAAACACGTTATAAACATGACATAAACACGTCAAACACGTATAAACATGACATAAACACACTCATTAAACATGACATAAACACGTCAAACACGTGATAAACATGACATAAACACGTCAAACACGTATAAACATGACATAAACACGTCAAACACGTGATAAACATGACATAAACACGTCAAACACGTTATAAACATGACAAAACACGTCAAACACGTTATAAACATGACATAAACACGTCAAACACGTTATAACATGACATAAACACGTCAAACACGTATAAACATGACATAAACACGTCAAACACGTGATAACATGACATAAACACGTCAAACACGTGATAAACATGACATAAACACGTCAAACACGTTATAAACATGACAAACACGTCAAACACGTTATAAACATGACATAAACACGTCAAACACGTATAAACATGACATAAACACGTCATTACATGACATAAACACGTCAAACACGTGATAAACATGACATAAACACGTCAAACACGTTATAAACATGACATAAACACGTCAAACACGTGATAAACATGACATAAACACGTCAAACACGTTATAAACATGACAAACACGTCAAACACGTTATAAACATGACATAAACACGTCAAACACGTTATAAACATGACATAAACACGTCAAACACGTATAAACATGACATAACACGTCAAACACGTTATAAACATGACATAAACACGTCAAACACGTGATAAACATGACATAAACACGTCAAACACGTTATAAACATGACAAAACACGTCAAACACGTTATAAACATGACATAAACACGTCAAACACGTTATAAACATGACATAAACACGTCAACACGTTATAAACATGACATAAACACGTCATTAAACATGACATAAACACGTCAAACACGTGATAAACATGACATAAACACGTCAAACACGTGATAAACATGACATAAACACGTCAAACACGTGATAAACATGACATAAACACGTCAAACACGTTATAAACATGACATAAACACGTCAAACACGTTATAAACATGACATAAACACGTCAAACCGTGATAAACATGACATAAACACGTCAAACACGTGATAAACATGACATAAACACGTCAAACACGTGATAAACATGACATAAACACGTCAAACACGTGATAAACATGACATAAACACGTCAAACACGTTAAACATGACATAAACACGTCAAACACGTGATAAACATGACATAAACACGTCAAACACGTTATAAACATGACATAAACACGTCAAACACGTGATAAACATGACATAAACACGTCAAACACGTAATAAACATGACATAAACACGTCAAACACGTGATAAACATGACATAAACACGTCAAACACGTTATAAACATGACATAAACACGTCAAACACGTGATAAACATGACATAAACACGTGATAAACATGACATAACACGTCAAACACGTTATAAACATGACATAAACACGTCAAACACGTAATAAACATGACATAAACACGTCAAACACGTGATAAACATCAGACATAAACACGTGATAAACATGACATAAACACGTCAAACACGTATATAAACATGACATAAACACGTCAAACACGTAATAACATGACATAAACACGTCAAACACGTTATAAACATGACAAACACGTCAAACACGTAATAAACATGACATAAACACGTCAAACACGTAATAAACATGACATAAACACGTCAAACACGTATAAACATGACATAAACACGTCAAACACGTGATAAACATGACATAAACACGTCAAACACGTTATAAACATGACATAAACACGTCAAACACGTGATAAACATGACATAACACGTCAAACACGTGATAAACATGACATAAACACGTCAAACACGTGATAAACATGACATAAACACGTCAAACACATGATAAACATGACATAAACACGTCAAACACGTGATAAACATGACATAAACACGTCAAAACGTAATACATGACAAACACGTCAAACACGTAATAAACATGACATAACACGTGATAAACATGACATAAACACGTCAAACACGTGATAAACATGACATAAACACGTCAAACACGTAATAACATGACATAAACACGTGATAAACATGACATAAACACGTCAAACACGTGATAAACATGACATAACACGTGATAAACATGACATAAAGACCTCATTAAACATGACAAATATGTTGTGTTTATGACATGAACACATCACAAACATAACAAAGCGTTATAAAAGTGTTATAAACAAGTCCGTAAACATTAAACTGACTTAGTTGATTTGTTACTTTCATTGATTTTATTTAGTTTGTCTGAAATGTTTTTTATATTCACTTGTACAGCAGCCAATCCCAGGAAGGACCAGTTCCAGAAAGCTTCCACCTCATTCAGGATGCTGCTAAACTCTCACTTTCTTATGCTCTCGTCCTATGGCTGGCTGGAGGGTTGTTCAGGGTGCAGACTGGTGGAGCTGGTCCTCCTCGGCTTGTGACCTGAACTCACCTCTGAGAAGCCCTAACTTAGCCCTGAATAATTATTGACATCATAATAATAATTATTATTTCACCTATATATAATCTCATAAATAGCTCCATATGTCATGTTCCTGTCATGTTTGTGTTTTGTGTTATGTTTATGTTTGTGTCATGTTTGTGTTGTTTATGTTTGTGTTATGTTTGTGTTATGTTTATGTTGTGTTATGTTTATGTTTGTGTTATGTTTGTTTGTGTTATGTTTTTTGTGTTTATGTTTGTGTTATGTTTTGTGTTAGTTTATGTTTGTGTTATGTTTATGTTTGTGTTATGTTTATGTTTTTGTTATGTTTATATTTGTGTTATGTTTATGTTTGTGTTATGTTTGTGTTATGTTCCTGTTATGTTTATGTTTGTGTTATGTTTATGTTTGTGTTATGTTTATATTTGTGTTATGTTTATGTTTGTGTTATGTTTGTGTTATGTTCCTGTTATGTTTATGTTTGTGTTATGTTTATGTTTGTGTTATGTTTATGTTTGTGTTATGTTTATGTTTGTGTTATGTTTGTGTTATGTTTATGTTTGTGTTATGTTTGTGTTATGTTTTTGTTATGTTCCTGTTATGTTTTTGTTATGTTCCTGTTATGTTTATGTTTGTTTTATGTTTGTGTTATGTTTATGTTTGTGTTATGTTTGTGTTATGTTTGTGTTATGTTTTTGTTATGTTCCTGTCATGTTTGTGTTATGTTTGTGTTATGTGTGTGTTACGTTTATGTTTGTGTTATGTTTATGTTTGTGTTATGTTTATGTTATGTTCCTGTCATGTTTGTGTTATGTTTGTGTTATGTTTATGTTACGTTTATGTTTGTGTTATGTTTGTGTTATGTTTATGTTATGTTCCTGTCATGTTTGTGTTATGTTTATGTTATGTTCCTGTCATGTTTGTGTTATGTTTGTGTTATGTGTGTGTTACGTTTATGTTTGTGTTATGTTTATGTTTGTGTTATGTTTATGTTTGTGTTATGTTTATGTTTGTGTTATGTTTATGTTTGTGTTATGTTTATGTTATGTTCCTGTCATGTTTGTGTTATGTTTGTGTTATGTGTGTGTTACGTTTATGTTTGTGTTATGTTTATGTTTGTGTTATGTTTTTGTTATGTTCCTGTCATGTTTGTGTTATGTTTGTGTTATGTTTATGTTTGTGTTATGTTTATGTTTGTGTTATGTTTATGTTTGTGTTATGTTCCTGTTATGTTTTTGTTATGTTTATGTTATGTTCCTGTCATGTTTGTGTTATGTTTATGTCATGTTTGTGTAATGTTTATGTTTATGTTATGTTTTTGTTATGTTCCTGTCATGTTTGTGTTATGTTTGTGTTATGTTTATGTTTGTGTTATGTTTGGTTTGTGTTAGTTATGTTATGTTCCTGTCATGTTTATGTTTGTGTTATGTTTATGTTATGTTCCTGTCATGTTTATGTTATGTTCCTGTCATGTTTTTGTTATGTTTGTGTTATGTTTATGTTTGTGTTTGTTTATGTTATGTTCCTGTCATGTTTGTGTTATGTTCCTGTTATGTTTATGTTATGTTTGTGTTATGTTTATGTTTATGTTTGTGTTATGTTCCTGTCATGTTTGTGTTATGTTTATGTTTGTGTTATGTTTATGTTATGTTCCTGTCATGTTTGTGTTATGTTTATGTTTGTGTTATGTTTATGTTATGTTCCTGTCATGTTTGTGTTATGTTTGTTTGTGTTATGTTTTGTTATGTTCCTGTCATGTTTGTGTTATGTTTATGTTTGTGTTATGTTTATGTTATGTTTTTGTTATGTTCCTGTCATGTTTGTGTTATGTTTATGTTTGTGTTATGTTTATGTTATGTTCCTGTCATGTTTGTGTTATGTTGTGTATGTGTGTGTTATGTTCCTGTCATGTTTGTGTTATGTTTATGTTATGTTCCTGTCATGTTTGTGTTATGTTTGTGTTATGTGTGTGTTATGTTCCTGTCATGTTTGTGTTATGTTTATGTTATGTTCCTGTCATGTTTGTGTTATGTTTGTGTTATGTGTGTGTTATGTTCCTGTCATGTTTGTGTTATGTTTATGTTATGTTCCTGTCATGTTTGTGTTATGTTTATGTTATGTTCCTGTCATGTTTGTGTTATGTTTATGTTATGTTCCTGTCATGTTTGTGTTATGTTTATGTTATGTTCCTGTCATGTTTGTGTTATGTTTATGTTATGTTCCTGTCATGTTTGTGTTATGTTTATGTCATGTTTGTGTTATGTTTTTGTTATGTTTATGTTATGTTCCTGTCATGTTTATGTTATGTTCCTGTCATGTTTGTGTTATGTTTATGTCCTGTTTGTGTTATGTTTGTGTTATGTTTTGTCATGTTTGTGTTATGTTTATGTCATGTTTTGTTTATGTTTTTGTTATGTTTATGTTATGTTCCTGTCATGTTTATGTTATGTTCCTGTCATGTTTATGTTATGTTCCTGTCATGTTTGTGTTATGTTTATGTTTGTGTTATGTTTATGTTATGTTCCTGTCATGTTTATGTTATGTTCCTGTCCTGTTTGTGTTTTGTTTATGTTTGTGTTATGTTTATGTTATGTTCCTGTCATGTTTGTGTTATGTTTATGTCCTGTTTGTGTTTTGTTTATGTTTGTGTTATGTTTATGTTCCTGTCATGTTTGTGTTATGTTTATGTTCCTGTCATGTTTGTGTTATGTTTATGTTTGTGTTATGTTTATGTTATGTTTTTTGTTATGTTCCTGTCATGTTGTGTTATGTTTATGTTTGTGTTATGTTTATGTTATGTTTTTGTTATGTTCCTGTCATGTTTGTGTTATGTTTATGTTTGTGTTATGTTTGTGTTATGTTCCTGTCATGTTTGTGTTATGTTTATGTTTGTGTTTATGTTTATGTTTGTTCCTGTCATGTTTGTGTTATGTTTATGTTTGTGTTATGTTTGTGTTATGTTTATGTTTGTGTTATGTTTATGTTCCTGTCATGTTTATGTTATGTTCCTGTCATGTTTATGTTATGTTCCTGTCCTGTTTGTGTTTTGTTTATGTTTGTGTTATGTTTATGTTCCTGTCATGTTTGTGTTATGTTTATGTTCCTGTCATGTTTGTGTTATGTTTATGTTCCTGTCATGTTTGTGTTATGTTTATGTTCCTGTCATGTTTGTGTTATGTTTATGTTATGTTATGTTATGTATGTTTTTGTTATGTTCCTGTCATGTTTGTGTTATGTTTATGTTTGTGTTATGTTTGTGTTATGTTCCTGTCATGTTTGTGTTATGTTTATGTTTGTGTTATGTTTGTGTTATGTTCCTGTCATGTTTGTGTTATGTTTATGTTTGTGTTATGTTTATGTTATGTTCCTGTCATGTTTGTGTTATGTTTGTGTTATGTTTGTGTTATGTTTATGTTTGTGTTATGTTTTGTGTTATGTTTATGTTATGTTCGTCATTTTGTGTTATGTTTATGTTTGTGTTATGTTCCTGTCATGTTTGTGTTATGTTTATGTTTGTGTTATGTTTATGTTATGTTTATGTTTATGTTATGTTTATGTTTGTGTTATGTTCCTGTCATGTTTGTGTTATGTTTATGTTTGTGTTATGTTCCTGTCATGTTTGTGTTATGTTTATGTTTGTGTTATGTTTATGTTTGTGTTATGTTTATGTTTGTGTTATGTTTATGTTATGTTCCTGTCATGTTATGTTTGTGTTATGTTTATGTTATGTTCCTGTCATGTTATGTTTGTGTTATGTTTATGTTATGTTCCTGTCATGTTATGTTTGTGTTATGTTTATGTTTGTGTTATGTTCCTGTCATGTTTGTGTTATGTTTATGTTATGTTTATGTTTATGTTATGTTCCTGTCATGTTTGTGTTGTGTTTATGTTTATGTTATGTTCCTGTCATGTTTGTGTTATGTTTATGTTTATGTTATGTTCCTGTCATGTTTGTGTTATGTTCATGTTTATGTTATGTTTATGTTTGTGTTATGTTTATGTTATGTTTATGTTTATGTTATGTTCCTGTCATGTTATGGTTATGTTTATGTTATGTTTATGTTTATGTTATGTTCCTGTCATGTTATTTTATGTTTATGTTACGTTCATGTTTATGTTATGTTTATGTTTGTGTTATGTTTATGTTATGTTTATGTTATCCTGTCATGTTTATGGTTATGTTTGTGTTATGTTTATGTTTGTGTTTATGTTTATGTTATGTTCCTGTCATGTTTGTGTTATGTTTATGTTATGTTCCTGTCATGTTATGTTCCTGTCATGTTCCTGTCATGTTATGTTTGTGTTATGTTCCTGTATGTTATGTTATGTTTGTGTCATGTTGTGTTATGTTTATGTTATGTTCCTGTCATGTTATGTTCCTGTCATGTTCCTGTCATGTTTGTTTGTGTTATGTTCCTGTTATGTTATGTTTATGTCATGTTCCTGTCTTGTTATGTTTATGTTATGTTCCTGTCATGTTCCTGTCATGTTATGTTTGTGTCATGTTCCTGTCTTGTTATGTTTATGTTATGTTCCTGTCATGTTATGTTTGTGTCATGTTCCTGTCTTGTTATGTTTGTGTTATGTTCCTGTTATGTTATGTTCCTGTCATGTTATGTTTATGTTATGTTCCTGTCATGTTATGTTTGTGTCATGTTCCTGTCATGTTATGTTTATGTCATGTTCCTGTTATGTTATGTTCCTGTCATGTTCCTGTCATGTTATGTTTATGTTATGTTCCTGTCATGTTCTGTTTGTGTTATGTTCCTGTTATGTTATGTTCCTGTCATGTTATGTTTATGTTATGTTCCTGTCATGTTATGTTTGTGTTATGTTCCTGTTATGTTATGTTTATGTTATGTTCCTGTCATGTTATGTTTGTGTTATGTTCCTGTTATGTTATGTTTGTGTTTGTGTCATGTTCCTGTCTTGTCATGTTTATGTTATGTTCCTGTTATGTTATGTTTATGTTATGTTCCTGTTATGTTATGTTATGTTCCTGTCATGTTCCTGTCATGTTCCTGTCATGTTATGTTTATGTTATGTTCCTGTTATGTTATGTTATGTTCCTGTCATGTTCCTGTCATGTTCCTGTCATGTTATGTTTATGTTATGTTCCTGTTATGTTTGTGTCATGTTCCTGTCATGTTATGTTTATGTTATGTTCCTGTGATGTTATGTTCTTGTCCTGTCATGTTCCTGTCATGTTCCTGTCATGTTATTTTATGTTATGTTCCTGTCATGTTATGTTTTATTGTCATGTTCCTGTCATTTTGTTTATGTCATGTTCCTGTCATGTTATGTTTTGTCATGTTCCTGTCATGTTTTTTATGTTATGTTCCTGTCATGTTATGTTTAGTCATGTTCCTGTCATGTTATGTTTATGTCATGTTCCTGTCATGTTTATGTTTATGTTAAGTTCCTGTCATGTTATGTTTATGTCATGTTCCTGTCATGTTATGTTTATGTTATGTTCCTGTCATGTTATGTTTTATGGTCATGTTCCTGTCATGTTATGTTTATGTCATTTCCTGTCATGTTTATGTTTATGTCATGTTCCTGTCATGTTATGTTTATGTCATGTTCCTGTCATGTTATTTTTTATGTTCCTGTCATGTTATGTTTATTCATGTTCCTGTCATGTTATTTTATGTATGTTCCTGTTCCTGTCATGTTATGTTTTATGTCATGTTCCTGTCATGTTATGTTATGTCATGTTCCTGTCATTTATGTTTATGTTATGTTCCTGTCATGTTATGTTTATGTCATGTTCCTGTCATGTTATGTTTATGTTATGTTCCTGTCCTGTTATGTTTTTGTTATGTTCCTGTCATGTTATGTTTATGTCATGTTCCTGTCATGTTATTTTATGTCCTTCATGTTATGTTCCTGTCATGTTATGTTTATGTTATGTTCCTGTCATGTTATGTTTATGTCATGTTCCTGTCATGTTTATGTTTATGTTGTTCCGTCATGTTATGTTTATGTCTGTTCCTGTCATGTTATGTTTATGTCATGTTCCTGTCATGTTATGTTTATGTTATGTTCCTGTCATGTTATGTTTATGTCATGTTCCTGTCATGTTATGTTATGTTATGTTCCTGTCATGTTATTTTTGTGTCATGTTCCTGTCATGTTATGTTTATGTCATGTTCCTGTCATGTTATGTTTATGTCATGTTTCCTGTCATGTTTGTTTATGTCATGTTCCTGTCATGTTATGTGTATGTATGTTCCTGTCATGTTATGTTTATGTCATGTTCCTGTCATGTTATGTTTATGTTATGTTCCTGTCATGTATGTTTATGTCATGTTCCTGTCATGTTATGTTTATGTTATGTTCCTGTCATGTTATTTTTATGTCATGTTTCCTGTCATGTTATGTTTATTTGTCATGTTCCTGTCATGTTATGTTTATGTTGTTCCTGTCATGTTATGTTTATGTCATGTTCCTGTCATGTTATGTTTAGTCATGTTCCTGTCATGTTCCTGTTTGTTATGTTTATGTCATGTTCCTTCATGTTATGTTTATGTCATGTTCCTGTCATGTTATGTTTGTGTTATGTTCCTGTCATGTTATGTTTATGTCATGTTCCTGTCATGTTATGTTTTATTCATGTTTCCTGTCATGTTATGTTTATGTCATGTTCCTGTCATGTTATGTTTGTCATGTTCCTGTCATGTTATGTTATGTCATGTTCCTGTCATGTTATGTTTATGTCATGTTCCTGTCATGTTCCTGTTATGTTATGTTTATGTCATGTTCCTGTCATGTTCCTGTCATGTTATGTTCCTGTCATGTTCCGTCATGTTATGTTTATGTCATGTTCCTGTCATGTTCCTGTCATGTTATGTTGTGTTATGTTCCTGTCATGTTATGTTTATGTCATGTTCCTGTCATGTTATGTTTGTGTTATGTTCCTGTCATGTTATGTTTGTGTTATGTTCCTGTCATGTTATGTTTATGTCATGTTCCTGTCATGTTATGTTTGTGTTATGTTTTGCATGTTCCTCATGTTCCTGTCATGTTCCTGTCATGTTATGTGTTTTATGTTCCTGTTTTATGTTTATGTCATGTTCCTGTCATGTTATGTTGTGTTATTTCCTGTCATGTTATGTTTATGTCATGTTCCTGTCATGTTATGTTTGTGTTATGTTTATGTCATGTTCCTGTCATGTTCCTGTCATGTTATGTTTATGTCATGTTCCTGTCATGTTATGTTTGTGTTATGTTCCTGTCATGTTCCTGTCATGTTCCTGTCATGTTATGTTTATGTCATGTTCCTGTCATGTTATGTTTGTGTTATGTTCCTGTCATGTTATGTTTATGTCATGTTCCTGTCATGTTATGTTTGTGTTATGTTTATGTCATGTTCCTGTCATGTTCCTGTCATGTTCCTGTCATGTTATGTTTATGTCATGTTCCTGTCATGTTATGTTTGTGTTATGTTTATGTCATGTTCCTGTCATGTTATGTTTATGTCATGTTCCTGTCATGTTATGTTTATGTCATGTTCCTGTCATGTTATGTTTGTGTTATGTTCCTTGTCATGTTATGTTTGTGTTATGTTTTATGTCATGTTCCTGTCATGTTGTTTATGTCATGTTCCTGTCATGTTATGTTTGTGTTATGTTCCTGTCATGTTATGTTGTGTTATGTTTATGTCATGTTCCTGTCATGTTATGTTGTGTTATGTTTTATGTATGTTCCTGTCATGTTATGTTTGTGTTATGTTCTTGTTATGTTTGTTTTGTTCCTTTTATGTTCCTGTTATGTCTGCGTGCTTCAGATTTTTTTTCTTTGTGTTATGAATAATTTATACTTCAGACACTTAAACAGGTCGTTCAGACAACCGATGCTTTGAGCCGACAGTGTAACAGGATTTAGAGTCCCGGTGGGTTTGGCTGGGCCCGGATGGGTGCTGTGACTGTCGACGTGACACAGAGGGCCGGCTGCCCCCCTTTAATCTCCCCCTGAGGCGACATGACGGCCTGCAGATCCTGCTGCACCTCATGGACTCACAAAGACCTGATTATCATTCATAGCTGAGCACACACACCAGCCCAACAGATAACACCAGCTGAATGCTGCAATATGTCGAGGCTGCAGGATCTAAAGGGACTCATGAATCCCGAAGTGACCAGGGCCCAGACAAAGACCACAACAGAAACCGACAGACCACAGACTCTACAGGTGAACTGCAGGAATCCTAAGCATCCTGTTGCAGAAGTCAGCAGCCATTTAGCAGAGCTGAAAAATAAAATATCTATATGATGAGGTGTTTTAGAGTAAAACACTGTGAATATGTAAAATATACAAAAAATATTAAAGATCATGGCGAAACATTGATATGAGGAACAGTTTTACAGTAAAAAGTCTAAAAATTGGAGACTATATAATTTTATATTTCTCCTATATGAAGGGTCAGTCATGGATGTTTGTTTTGCTAAAGATGATAAAAATGTAAAAAAACAAACAAACAACTCCACCCCTCCACCCCCCCATCAAAACTCATTTTGATTTCAAGTTGACAACAAATCTAAATAGAAATTTCGCGTTTATCTTTTCATCATAAATCCAAATTCACACTTCATTCTTCGTCTTTCTAACTATATCATATAATATAATATTAATAATAATAATTTCATAGTATAATTTAAATATTCTCTTGTCATATCAATCAAAGTAAATAAAAATAAGAATAATAAATTAAGTAATAAAGTAATAATAAATAGAGTAATTGTTATTATGATTATAGACTCCAGGATTTAATTGAAAAGGTTTTAGAAACATTTTCTGTCCCTGACTTTATGAATCTGCTTTTTATTGATTTTTTAAAATGTATTGTTTGAAATGTTTTTTTTTACCTTCATGATTAAAAATTGTGACATGATAATGTGATTAAAATATAATTTTAATTATTTTTTTTAATTAATTTCAGTGTTAATGAAAATAATTAAATGATTGATTTGATTCATGTTGTCGTTAAATAATTATTAATTATTAATAATAAAACTAAATAATGATACAATCTTTTCACTTTCATTTATTTATTTATCATCTTTATATTCAAATCATGATTGAAGTTCTCTCCTGTCTCTTTTCACACAGAGCTTGTCTACACTGACTCTATAATATTTAGTTTAGCTAACTGATTAGTTTCATCAGGCTTGATATATATTAGTGACCTTAGTGATAATAGGGCAGCGGTGGCCTCTGTAAAGGTTAGGGAAGCGGGCTTGTGACCGGTACGTTGCCGGTTCAATCCCCAGATTCCCAGCAGGATTAATCTGCGTGGGGACAGTGAAAGAACAGCACTTGTTCCTCCCTCATTACCACCACTGAGGTGCCCTTGAGCAAGAACCTTGACCCCAACTGCTCTAGTGGAGCTGCTCACTAACTGGCAGTTAAGACTGTGGTTGTACTGGGTTATAATTTGCTAAAACCTCTGGGTCCAGAGTGCAGCTTTTTTTTAGAAGAGGTTTAATTACAGCTACTTTATTATTTAAATTCATCCTGACCTTAAACCTGGTGGCTGGATCCACCCTCTTCTAGTCTCACATGGTCCCAGTTAGTGTGGTCTGAACAGAACAGAGTCATGATGTTAAAAATAAAGACTCTCAGAGAGATGACTGGTTCTGTTTGGTGCTGATCTTGTTTCATCCTGCACTGATCAGACCCAATGTTTTCTGTCCAGAGTTCAGGGAGTCTCACTCCAGATCCTTCTGTGAGTACTCTTTTATGTAGTACTCTGTGTACTTCCTGGTGTAGTGCTCTATTATCAGCAGTGTAGTGATATTTCACTTATGGCCATTGTGAAATTACCAGAAATGGTGATCAGAACATTTTACTGCTACTTCTTCTTTGTTAAAAAGGTTCAAGATTCATTTAAAGATGAACTCTCTGTGACATGAAGCAGCGTAGATTAACTGGAGTTTTTTTCTGTTTAAATAAGATCATTGTAGATTCATAGTTGAGCAAAAGCTGCATGCCGTGGGCCTGATTGACTTTGACAAGAATGAATGGGAAACAGATGCAAAGCTGAGTCTGGACTCTAATGAGCCCATTTACATCTAAATGTGGCGATGTGATGGGAACTAAAATGGTTATGTATGAACTTTAAACAGACTAAAACAAATGGTACTAAATAAACCACTGGCTGTCCTGTGTCCATCATTCAAAATGTGGCAATAAAAAGAAAACATTTAAATCAAAGTGAACAAATTGAACTATTTTCATTTCTTCATACTTCATTTCTCTGCCCAAAGAGAATCGCAGATGAACACTAAAGACAGGTTATCAGACAGTACAACTACCGTGTTTGTCAATGATTGAATCTAAACTTTGTCAATGAGAAATAATTAGAAGTTGTGTTGAAATGATTTAGTTTGTGTTATTGTGAGATATGCACAGAGCCATTAAAGCTCTAAATATCTTTGGATGATTTTAAATTCTCTTTGATGTGAATCCATTGGTTCTGCCATAGATATGTCTCAAACTTTGACCCCTTTCATATAAAGGCCTTGAAATGTTCTTGAAAAGGGTCTGTTACCCTGCAGAGGTCACTGCGTTCAGCTGACTCACATTTTTCCAAATCAGCAGACTTTTGGCCGAGAAATAACAGGTCAACCAATGAATTTAATGAACTCCCACACACACAATGAATGCCTCTTGCCATTTGAACTCCAATAAAGGGGAATGGGCCGGTCAGCCAGCCTTTTCAGGGGGTTGTACACAAATGTGACAGAATGCAGTGCTTCAGTGTCGCGCTGACAAGTTGTTCAAAGTGCTGGATGTCAGTGATGCTGCCTTCATCCACACTGCCCCCCTTTGTTCCCCATTTTGTGTCTGTTGCTCTTTCATAAAAAGTCAAAAGCCAAAGAATGCAAAGCGTCTTTTGCGATGTTCTGTTTGCCTCATTTCTCTCTGCTGAAATAAACTCAGAGACTTTATTGTTGACTAAACAAAGCAGAAAACAACTTCTGATGGTGACTCGCTACTCCTCCCTCCTTTTCAGTGCATTGCTCCTCTGGTCCTCCTTTCTTTCCCTCCCATCATTCACTTCTTTGTCACTTTTCTGCTCAGTTTCATCTTTCGGCACTCTGATGTTTCCAGTAGATTTTCTCTTTGAAAATTAAAAGATGAGCGGATGGAGAAATTGAAGCAAAACAGCTACATTTATTTTCAAGTTTGGTCTTTTTCAGCTTCCTCAGTGCAGCCATCACATGTTTTGTGCCTGGTTGAGAAAAAACATCTTTAAGCATATGGTTTTTGTGGGTTTTGTGTGTTCACTTAATTGAATCAATTGGAGGACCATGGGAAACCACAGAGGGGGGTCAGGGTTAGGGAGGAGGGGGTCAGAGAGTTAGAGCAAGGAGGGGGGGGCAAACTCTCCCAAAACAACTCACATAATCAAGATTTACTCGTTTTGAGCTCAGCACTACATTATCACATCATCATCATCACATTACATCATCATTATCATTATCATCACAACAAACAGGAAGTGGTCTCTAAAAACGCTGCGTTTCCTTAAAGATTTCTCACAAATGACCTCCTGCTGCTTGGCCCATTTCCTTCCCATTCAACTCACATTAGCCCCTTTCAGGACCCACTTTTGTTCTGATGTTCAAGCTTCAACACAAACTTCTTCACTTTAAAGACACAAGGAAGGAACTTTTTAAAGGTTCTTTAAAGGATGTTTTTGTTGTTCTGTTGGTGAGATCAATGAATGAGAAGTTTATTTGCATCAGTAAGCCTGCCCCCACACATATGATTTTCATAACTCAATATCCTCTTTTCTTCTCAAATTTCTATTGCAGTCTTTGTGGACTCAGCTTTTGTTGGACCCCGGCCCCCCATCCTAATGACCTCTGCTAAGGCTTTTTACTCTGTCTCACACGCTTTTGACTAAATGTGGAATATATGAGGTTCTGAGGTCCATTTACGTGTGCTGACGGGTCACTGCCCATCTCACTGTTCTGCAGATGGATTCTATTCAGGAGGCAACACGCGGCGCAAGAACTTTTTCTCCATTACCATAGAAACCAACACAGTGGCTTTCAGCTGGTCCAGGCCAGAGGTCCACCAACACCAATGTTCAAACTTCTCCAAGTCCTGACAAAAACCTAAATGGACTTCAGGACTCTGGATAAAGACTGTCTGTTTATGATGACACCAAAACATAAAGAGGCCTCCTTTTTATAAAAAACACAAAACCTATTTCAGTTAGGTCCTGATTCAGGTCCTCACCAATGAGGACCTGAATCAGGACCTGATTAAAACCCATCGACTATGTTCTGAAACATTCTGTGTGCGTATGAATTTCCCTGCATGAAGCAGCCAGACTGGGCTGAAGCTCACTTACTAACAGGCTAATTGTGTGAGTCAGGCAAGTTCAAATAGCAACCCATGTCAACATCAAGTGTTCAAAGGAGACTGTGTGAATCACCTTTATGGTCTGAATTACTGTAAACCAAACCACGACTGAGGGAGACCATTAGACCAGCGGAAATCTGGACTGATGAGTCCAAATCTGAGATTTTTGGTTCAGACCACCATCTCTTTCTGAGACACAGAGAAGATGAATGGATGGTATCTGCATGTGTGGATGCAAGCATGGAGGAGGTGTGATGGTGTGTTTTGGTGACACTATTGATGTTGGCGATTTCAAAATTCAGAGCACATTTAACTAGCATGGCTACCACAGCATTCTGCAGAGACATTGAGCTTAGTGGGACATCATTTCAACAGGAATGACCCCAAACACACCTGCAGGCTCTGTAGGGGCTCTCTAACCAGGTGATGACAACTAACAACTACTCTGAGCTCCTTTACACTTCCTTCTCAGCTTATGTCCTCCTCTGTAAGTCGCTTTGGATAAAAGCGTCTGCAAATGCAATGTAATGTAATGTAATGTAATGTATGTAATGTAATGTAATGTAATGTATGCAATGATGAGAGCTGCATCATAACACCTGACCTCCAAAGTCGCCTGACCTAAAGCCAGTTGAGATGCTTTGGGAGGAGTTGCACCACAGAGTGAAGGAAGAGCAGCCAACAAGTGCTCAGCACCTCTGTTAGTTTATTCATTAGTTTAAATTATTAACCTTCCCATTCAGATGTGTGATCTCATAGTTTTGATGTATTCAGTGTCTTTACAGTGTAGAAATGAATGAAATAAAAACATGTTTCACTGGTGTGTGTGTTTGTGTGTATCTGATGTATGTGAGCAGGTCTGGGTCATATATTTTATTGTTGAAGGTGTGAGGTCGAGGCACCTGACGCTGTCGCCCCAGGCAGGTGCAGCTCAGAGAAGGCGTCTCTTTCTCCACCTCTTCACGCTGCTCACACAGAAAAAGGAGGAGACGATGTAAATAGAGCACTCCAGAAAGCCATCACCTGCTCCCCCCACCCCAGAGCACCCCAAATACCCCCAAATACCCCCAACTTTGCCAGGAGGGGGGAGAGAGAGAGAGAGGAAAGAGAAGGAAGGAAAGAAGGAAGGAAGAGAAGGAGGGTTAAGAATGTAAAGTATCCTCCTCCTCTGCAGGATTCAGTTTAGTTTGTTTTCAGCTGCAGTAAAATGTACATTTGTCATGCTCATACAGGGTCTGATGTGGACTGAAGGGGGCTTTGAGTGTGAGGCCGCCCCCCCGCCTCTGGCGGACCCCCCCTCCATTGTGGCACTGAGTGAATGTATCCTGCTAAAGGCCGCTGGAATGTGTCTTCTCCTCCGTGTGATGGATGGCTTCTTGTTTTTCACTCCTCCGCCCCTCCCTCTTTCTCTGCCTCAGCCTTTGACTCTTTCATCACATCCTTTTCTTCTGCACCAATAAAAGTCAGTGATTCTTCATCAGACACTTCATCAGGCGTGTCACACATCAGCATTGAGCTGAAGCAGGTGGAGATACACCATCAATGAATTAGTTAAATGAGACACCTAGCACGTCCTTTAAATTCACTTTAAACTCTAATCACGATGCCTCCGACTGGGATACAAACAAAGAGCCACGCACATGGCTCATACTGATAAACTACTAATAAAATACTACTGTAGATACTATGTCAATACTATTGGAAACACTTTGAAAAATACTGAACAAATAAGAATAATGGTAAAGTCAATCATTACATGTTCTTTGTAATTAAAAAAATAAATTCAAAATTCATTCAAGACAAACAACAAAAATGAACCAACAGAAGCAGATTTATTAATTATGATGAAATAAGTCATCCTGCATTGATAATTTAGTAAATTTTTAAACTTCACACTGCAGACAGCAATGTTCAATCAATCAATAATAATCTATGATCAGCAGTTAGCACATCAGACATACATACATACATACATACATACATACATACACACACACACACACACACACCCACCACACCACACACACACTACATACATACATACATACATACATACATACTACATACACCACACCCACACACACCAACACACACACACACACACACACACCCACACACACACACACCCACCCACCACACATCTACATACATACATACACACACACCCACACACACACACACACACACACACACACACACACCACATACACCATACACCATACATACACACACACATACATACACACATACCTACATACACCCTACTACACACACACACACCACACACACACCCCACACCCCCACACACACCACACCCCACCCACATACATACACCTACACACACACACACCCACCCACCACACACCCACACCACACACATACATACATACATACATACATCATACATACATACATACATACATACACTACACACACATACATACATACATACATACACACATACATACATACACACACACATACATACATACATACATACACACATACATACACACACATACATACATACACACATACATACATACATACATACATACATACATACATACACACACATACATACATACATACATACATACATACACCACACACACACCACACACACACACACACACACACACACACACACACATACATACATACATACATACATACACACACACACACACCACACCACACACACACCACCACACACACACCCATACCTACATACATCATACATACATACTTACATACTTACATACACACACACACCCACACACACCACACACCACACCCCACACACACACCCCACATACATACATCATCATACATCATACTACATACATACATACATACATACTACATCACACACACCCACCACACACACACACCTACACACATCACATACATACATCATACCACACACCATACCACACACACACATACACACATACATACTACATACATACATACATACATACAACATACTACATCCTCCCCTCTCAGGCCCTGCAGAGTGTCTCTATTTAAAAACTATTATTCAACACAGCGTTACATAACAACATGAATCATACATTTAACTTCGGACTCACTGACATGTCATGATTATACATTAAAACCACATCCTGGTTAATATATCAGACATTTTAATAAATATGTTCTGATTTGGACTCACTGAAATCGGTTATTGATTACACATAACTTAACTTCATGTTTTACATGTCTCTAATATGATACATATTATCAATATTTGTCACATTTATCTGAAATGCAAACGGTGATGAAGAGTGATGATGAAGCTTTAAA
>CM014092.1:34649359-34694359 GCA_004119915.2 Collichthys lucidus | reverse complement strand
CTCATTTACACTCGTCTCCTCCTTTTTCTGTGTGAGCAGCGTGAAGAGGTGGAGAAAGAGACGCCTTCTCTGAGCTGCACCTGCCTGGGGCGACAGCGTCAGGTGACCTCTGACCTCACACCTTCAACAATAAAATAGTATGACCCAGACCTGCTCACATACATCAGATACACACAAACACACACACCAGTGAAACATGTTTTTATTTCATTCATTTCTACACTGTAAAGACACTGAATACATCAAAACTATGAGATCACACATCTGAATGGGAAGGTTAATAATTTAAACTAATGAATAAACTAACAGAGGTGCTGAGCACTTGTTGGCTGCTCTTCCTTCACTCTGTGGTGCAACTCCTCCCAAAGCATCTCAACTGGCTTTAGGTCAGGCGACTTTGGAGGTCAGGTGTTATGATGCAGCTCTCATCATTGCATTACATTACATTACATTACATTACATTACATTACATTACATTACATTACATTGCATTTAGCAGACGCTTTTATCCAAAGCGACTTACAGAGGAGGACATAAGCTGAGAAAGGTGTAAAGGAGCTCAGAGTAGTTGTTAGTTGTCATCACCTGGTTAGAGAGCCCCTACAGAGCTGCAGGTGTGTTTGGGGTCATTCCTGTTGAAATGATGTCCCACTAAGCTCAATGTCTCTGCAGAATGCTGTGGTAGCCATGCTAGTTAAATGTGCTCTGAATTTTGAAATCGCCAACATCAATAGTGTCACCAAAACACACCATCACACCTCCTCCATGCTTGCATCCACACATGCAGATACCATCCATTCATCTTCTCTGTGTCTCAGAAAGAGATGGTGGTCTGAACCAAAAATCTCAGATTTGGACTCATCAGTCCAGATTTCCGCTGGTCTAATGGTCTCCCTCAGTCGTGGTTTGTTTACAGTAATTCAGACCATAAAGGTGTGATTCACACAGTCTCCTTTGAACACTTGATGTTGACATGGGTCTGCTATTTGAACTTGCCTGACTCACACAATTTAGCCTGTTAGTAAGTGAGCTTCAGCCCAGTCTGGCTGCTTCATGCAGGGAAATTCATACGCACACAGAATGTTTCAGAACATAGTCGATGGGTTTTAATCAGGTCCTGATTCAGGTCCTCATTGGTGAGGACCTGAATCAGGACCTAACTGAAATAGGTTTGTGTTTTTTTAAAAAGGAGGCCTCTTTATGTTTTGGTGTCATCATAAACAGACAGTCTTTATCCAGAGTCCTGAAGTCCATTTAGGTTTTTGTCAGGACTTGGAGAAGTTTGAACATTGGTGTTGGTGGACCTCTGGCCTGGACCAGCTGAAAGCCACTGTGTTGGTTTCTATGGTAATGGAGAAAAAGTTCTTGCGCCGCGTGTTGCCTCCTGAATAGAATCCATCTGCAGAACAGTGAGATGGGCAGTGACCCGTCAGCACACGTAAATGGACCTCAGAACCTCATATATTCCACATTTAGTCAAAAGCGTGTGAGACAGAGTAAAAAGCCTTAGCAGAGGTCATTAGGATGGGGGGCCGGGGTCCAACAAAAGCTGAGTCCACAAAGACTGCAATAGAAATTTGAGAAGAAAAGAGGATATTGAGTTATGAAAATCATATGTGTGGGGGCAGGGCTTACTGATGCAAATAAACTTCTCATTCATTGATCTCACCAACAGAACAACAAAAACATCCTTTAAAGAACCTTTAAAAAGTTCCTTCAGCTTGTGTCTTTAAAAGTGAAGAAGTTTGTGTTGAAGCTTGAACATCAGAACAAAAGTGGGTCCTGAAAGGAGGCTAATGTGAGTTGAATGGGAAGGAAATGGGCCAAGCAGCAGGAGGTCATTTGTGAGAAAATCTTTAAGGAAACGCAGCGTTTTTAGAGACCACTTCCTGTTTGTTTGTGATGATAATGATAATGATGATGTAATGTGATGATGATGATGTGATAATGTAGTGCTGAGCTCAAAACGAGTAAATCTTGATTATGTGAGTTGTTTTGGGAGAGTTTGCCCCCCCCTCCCTCCTGCTCTAACTCTCTGACCTCCCTCCTCCCTAACCCTGACCCCCCTCTGTGGTTTCCCATGGTCCTCCAATTGATTCAATTAAGTGAACACACAAAACCCACAAAAACCATATGCTTAAAGATGTTTTTTCTCAACCAGGCACAAAACAATGTGATGGCTGCACTGAGGAAGCTGAAAAAGACCAAACTTGAAAATAAATGTAGCTGTTTTGCTTCAATTTCTCCATCCGCTCATCTTTTAATTTTCAAAGAGAAAATCTACTGGAAACATCAGAGTGCCGAAAGATGAAACTGAGCAGAAAAGTGACAAAGAAGTGAATGATGGGAGGGAAAGAAAGGAGGACCAGAGGAGCAATGCACTGAAAAGGAGGGAGGAGTAGCGAGTCACCATCAGAAGTTGTTTTCTGCTTTGTTTAGTCAACAATAAAGTCTCTGAGTTTATTTCAGCAGAGAGAAATGAGGCAAACAGAACATCGCAAAAGACGCTTTGCATTCTTTGGCTTTTGACTTTTTATGAAAGAGCAACAGACACAAAATGGGGAACAAAGGGGGGCAGTGTGGATGAAGGCAGCATCACTGACATCCAGCACTTTGAACAACTTGTCAGCGCAGACACTGAAGCACTGCATTCTGTCACATTTGTGTACAAACCCCCTGAAAAGGCTGGCTGACCGGCCCATTCCCCTTTATTGGAGTTCAAATGGCAAGAGGCATTCATTGTGTGTGTGGGAGTTCATTAAATTCATTGGTTTGACCTGTTATTTCTCGGCCAAAAGTCTGCTGATTTGGAAAAATGTGAGTCAGCTGAACGCAGTGACCTCTGCAGGGTAACAGACCCTTTTCAAGAACATTTCAAGGCCTTTATATGAAAGGGGTCAAAGTTTGAGACATATCTATGGCAGAACCAATGGATTCACATCAAAAGAGAATTTAAAATCATCCAAAGATATTTAGAGCTTTAATGGCTCTGTGCATATCTCACAATAACACAAACTAAATCATTTCAACACAACTTCTAATTATTTCTCATTGACAAAGTTTAGATTCAATCATTGACAAACACGGTAGTTGTACTGTCTGATAACCTGTCTTTAGTGTTCATCTGCGATTCTCTTTGGGCAGAGAAATGAAGTATGAAGAAATGAAAATAGTTCAATTTGTTTCACTTTTGATTTAAATGTTTTCTTTTTATTGCCACATTTTGAATGATGGACACAGGACAGCCAGTGGTTTATTTAGTACCATTTGTTTTAGTCTGTTTAAAGTTCATACATAACCATTTTAGTTCCCATCACATCGCCACATTTAGATGTAAATGGGCTCATTAGAGTCCAGACTCAGCTTTGCATCTGTTTCCCATTCATTCTTGTCAAAGTCAATCAGGCCCACGGCATGCAGCTTTCTGCTCAACTATGAATCTACAATGATCTTATTTAAACAGAAAAAACTCCAGTTAATCTACGCTGTCTTCATGTCACAGAGAGTTCATCTTTAAATGAATCTTGAACCTTTTTAACAAAGAAGAAGTAGCAGTAAAATGTTCTGATCACCATTTCTGGTAATTTCACAATGGCCATAAGTGAAATATCACTACACTGCTGATAATAGAGCACTACACCAGGAAGTACACAGAGTACTACATAAAAGAGTACTCACAGAAGGATCTGGAGTGAGACTCCCTGAACTCTGGACAGAAAACATTGGGTCTGATCAGTGCAGGATGAAACAAGATCAGCACCAAACAGAACCAGTCATCTCTCTGAGAGTCTTTATTTTTAACATCATGACTCTGTTCTCTGTTCAGACCACACTAACTGGGACCATGTGAGACTAGAAGAGGGTGGATCCAGCCACCAGGTTTAAGGTCAGGATGAATTTAAATAATAAAGTAGCTGTAATTAAACCTCTTCTAAAAAAAAGCTGCACTCTGGACCCAGAGGTTTTAGCAAATTATAACCCAGTACAACACACAGTCTTAACTGCCAGTTAGTGAGCAGCTCCACTAGAGCAGTTGGGGTCAAGGTTCTTGCTCAAGGGCACCTCAGTGGTGGTAATGAGGGAGGAACAAGTGCTGTTCTTTCACTGTCCCCACGCAGATTAATCCTGCTGGGAATCTGGGGATTGAACCGGCAACGTACCGGTCACAAGCCCGCTTCCCTAACCTTTACAGAGGCCACCGCTGCCCTATTATCACTAAGGTCACTAATATATATCAAGCCTGATGAAACTAATCAGTTAGCTAAACTAAAATTATAGAGTCAGTGTAGACAAGCTCTGTGTGAAAAGAGACAGGAGAGAACTTCAATCATGATTTGAATATAAAGATGATAAATAAATAAATGAAAGTGAAAAGATTGTATCATTATTTAGTTTTATATTAATAATAATAATTATTTAACGACAACATGAATCAAATCAATCATTTAATTATTTTCATTAACACTGAAATTAATTAAAAAAAAATAATTAAAATTATATTTTAATCACATTATCATGTCACAATTTTTAATCATGAAGGTAAAAAAAAATTTCAAACAATACATTTTAAAAAATCAATACAAAAGCAGATTCATAAAGTCAGGGACAGAAAATGTTTCTAAAACCTTTTCAATTAAATCCTGGAGTCTATAATCATAATAACAATTACTCTATTTATTATTACTTTATTACTTAATTTATTATTCTTATTTTTTATTTACTTTGATTGATATGACAAGAGAATATTTAAATTATACTATGAAATTATTATTATTAATATTATTATTATATGATATAGTTTAGAAAGACGAAGAATGAAGTGTGAATTTGGATTTATGATGAAAAGATAAACGCGAAATTTCTATTTAGATTTGTTGTCAACTTGAAATCAAAATGAGTTTTGATGGGGGGGTGGAGTTGTTTGTTTGTTTTTTTACATTTTTATCATCTTTAGCAAAACAAACATCCATGACTGACCCTTCATATAGGAGAAATATAAAATTATATAGTCTCCAATTTTTAGACTTTTTACTGTAAAACTGTTCCTCATATCAATGTTTCGCCATGATCTTTAATTTTTTGTATATTTTACATATTCACAGTGTTTACTCTAAACACCTCATCATATAGATATTTTATTTTTCAGCTCTGCTAAATGGCTGCTGACTTCTGCAACAGGATGCTTTAGGATTCCTGCAGTTCACCTGTAGAGTCTGTGGTCTGTCGGTTCTGTTGTGGTCTTTGTCTGGGCCCTGGTCACTTCGGGATTCATGAGTCCCTTTAGATCCTGCAGCCTCGACAATTGCAGCATTCAGCTGGTGTTATCTGTGGGCTGGTGTGTGTGCTCAGCGTATGAATGATAATCAGGTCTTTGTGAGTCCATGAGGTGCAGCAGGATCTGCAGGCCGTCATGTCGCCTCAGGGGGAGATTAAAGGGGGGCAGCCGGCCCTCTGTGTCACGTCGACAGTCACAGCACCCATCCGGGCCCAGCCAAACCCACCGGGACTCTAAATCCTGTTACACTGTCGGCTCAAAGCATCGGTTGTCTGAACGACCTGTTTAAGTGTCTGAAGTATAAATTATTCATAACACAAAGAAAAAAATCTGAAGCACGCAGACATAACAGGAACATAAAAGGAACAAAAACAACATAACAAGAACATAACACAACATAACATGACAGGAACATAACATAAAACATAACACAAACATAACATGACAGGAACATGACATAAACATAACACAAACATAACATGACAGGAACATAACACAACATAACATGACAGGAAATGACATAAAATAACATGACAGGAACATGACATAAACATAACACAAACATAACATGACAGGAACATAACACAAACATAACATGACAGGAACATGACATAAACATAACATGACAGGAACATGACATAAACATAACATGACAGGAACATGACATAAACATAACACAAACATAACATGACAGGAACATGACAAACATAACATGACAGGAACATGACAGGAACATGACAGGAACATGACATAAACATAACACAAACATAACATGACAGGAACATGACAAAACATAACATGACAGGAACATAACACAAACATAACATGACAGGAACATGACATAAACATAACATGACAGGAACATGACAGGAACATGACAGGAACATAACACAAACATAACATGACAGGAACATGACATAAACATAACATGACAGGAACATGACAGGAACATGACATAAACATAACACAAACATAACATGACAGGAACATGACATAAACATAACATGACAGGAACATAACACAAACATAACATGACAGGAACATGACATAAACATAACATGACAGGAACATAACACAAACATAACATGACAGGAACATGACAGGAACATGACAGGAACATGACATAAACATAACACAAACATAACATGACAGGAACATGACATAAACATAACATGACAGGAACATAACACAAACATAACATGACAGGAACATAACACAAACATAACATGACAGGAACATGACATAAACATAACATGACAGGAACATAACACAAACATAACATGACAGGAACATGACAGGAACATGACATAAACATAACATGACAGGAACATGACAGGAACATAACATGACAGGAACATGACAGGAACATGACATAAACATAACATAACAGGAACATGACAGGAACATGACATAAACATAACATGACAGGAACATGACATAAACATAACATGACAGGAACATGACATAAACATAACATGACAGGAACATGACATAAACATAACATGACAGGAACATGACAAAACATAACATGACAGGAACATGACATAAACATAACATGACAGGAACATAACACAAACATAACATGACAGGAACATGACAAACATAACATGACAGGAACATGACTAAACATAACATAACAGGAACATGACAGGAACATGACAAACATAACATGACAGGAACATGACATAAACATAAACATGACAGGAACATAACATAAACATAACATGACAGGAACATGACATAAACATAACATGACAGGAACATGACATAAACATAACATGACAGGAACATAACATAAACATAACATGACAGGAACATGACATAAACATAACATGACGGAACATAACATAAACATAACATGACAGGAACATGACATAAACATAACAGACAGGAACATAACATAAACATAACATGAAGGAACATGACATAAACATAACATGACAGGAACATGACATAAACATAACATGACAGGAACATGACATAAACATAACATGACAGGAACATGACATAAACAAACATGACAGGAACATAACATAAACATAACATGACAGGAACATGACATAAAACATAACATGACAGGAACATAACATAAACATAACATGACAGGAACATGACATAAACATAACATGACAGGAACATGACATAAACATAACATGACAGGAACATAACATAAACATAACATGACAGGAACATGACATAAAACATAACATGACAGGAAATAACATAAACATAACATGACAGGAACATGACATGACAGGAACATAACATAAACATAACATGACAGGAACATGACATAAACATAACATGACAGGAACATAACATAAACATAACATGACAGGAACATAACATAAACATAACATGACAGGAACATGACATAAACATAACATGACAGGAACATGACATAAACATAACATGACAGGAACATGACATAAACATAACATGACAGGAACATGACATAAACATAACATGACAGGAACATAACATAAACATAACATGACAGGAACATGACATAAACATAACATGACAGGAACATAACATAAACATAACATGACAGGAACATGACATAAACATAACATGACAGGAACATGACATAAACATAACATGACAGGAACATGACATAAACATAACATGACAGGAACATGACATAAACATAACATGACAGGAACATAACATACAAACATGACAGGAACATGACATAAACATAACATGACAGGAACATAACATAAACATAACATGACAGGAACATGACATAACATAACTGACAGGAACATGACATAAACATAACATGACAGGAACATAACATAAACATAACATGACAGGAACATGACATAAACATAACATGACAGGAACATGACATAAACATAACATGACAGGAACATGACATAAACATAACATGACAGGAAATAACAAACATAACATGACAGGATGACAGGACATGACAGGAACATAACATAACATAACAGGAACATAACATAAACATAACATGACAGGAACATGACACAAACATAACAGGAACATAACATAAACATAACATGACAGGAACATGACAGGAACATGACAGGAACAACAAAATAACAGGAACATAACATAAACATAACATGACAGGAACATGACAGGAACATGACAGGAACATAACATAACATAACAGGAACATAACATAAACATAACATAACAGGAACATAACATAAACATGACAAGACAGGAACATGACACAAACACAAACATAACATAACAGGAACATAACACAAACATAACATGACAGGAACATAACATAACATAACATAACAGGAACATATAACACAAACATAACATGACGGAACATAACATAAAACATAACATGACAGGAACATAACATAACAGGAACATAACACAACAGAACATGACAGGAACATAACATAAACATAACATGACAGGAACATGACAGGAACATAACATAACAGGAACATGACATAAACATAACATGACAGGAAATGACACAAACATAACATGACAGGAACATAACATAAACATAACATGACAGGAACATAACATAACAGGAACATAACACAAACATAACAAGACAGGAACATGACACAAACATAACATGACAGGAACATAACATAAACATAACAAGACAGGAACATGACACAAACATAACATGACAGGAACATGACAGGAACATAACATAAACATAACAAGACAGGAACATGACATAAACATAACATAACAGGAACATAACACAAACATAACATGACAGGAACATGACAGGAACATAACATGACAGGAACATAACATAAACATAACACAAACATGACACAAACATAACATAACATAACAGGAACATAACACAAACATAACATGACAGGAACATGACAGGAACATAACATGACAGGAACATAACATAAACATAACACAAACATGACAGGAACATAACATAAACATAACACAAACATAAACATAACACAAACATAACCATAACATGACAGGAACATAACATAAACATAACATAAACATAACACAAACATAAACATAACATAAACATGAACGTAACATAAACATAAACATAACATGACAGGAACATAACATAAACATAAACATAACATAAACATAACCATAACATGACAGGAACATAACATAAACATAAACATAACATAAACATAACACAAACATAAACATAACATAACATGAACATAACACAAACATGACAGGAACATAACATAAACATAAACATAACAAAACATGACAGGAACATAACATAAACATAAACACAACAAAACATGACAGGAACATAACATAACATAAACATAACAAACATAACACAAACATGACAGGAACATAACACAAACATAAACATAACACAAACATAACATGACAGGAACATAACATAAACATAACACAAACATAACATGACAGGAACATAACATAAACATAACACAAACATAACATGACAGGACAAACATAAACATAACACAAAATAAACATAAACAAACACAAACATAAACACAAACATAAACATAACACAAACATGACAGGAACATAACACAAACATAAACATAACACAAACATGACAGGAACATAACACAAACATAAACATAACATAAACATAAACATAACATAAACATAACACAAACATAAACATAACACAAACATGACAGGAACATAACACAAACATAAACATAACACAAACATGACAGGAACATAACATAAACATAACACAAACATAACACAAACATAAACATAACACAAACATAACACAAACATAACACAAACATGACAGGAACATAACATAAACATAACACAAACATAAACATAACACAAACATGACAGGAACATAACACAAACATAACACAAACATAAACATAACACAAACATGACAGGAACATAACACAAACATAACACAAACATAACACATAACACAAACATGACAGGAACATAACAACAAAAACATAACATAAACATAACATAAACATAAACATAACAAAACATGACAGGAACATAAAAACATAACACAAACATGACAGGAACATAAACATAACACAAACATGACAGGAACATAAAACATAACACAAACATGACAGGAACATAAACATAACACAAACATAAACAAAACACAAACAGGACAGGAACATAACATAAACATGACAGGAACATAAATAAACATGACAGGAACATAAACATAACACAAACATAAACATAACACAAACATAACACAAACATAAACATAACACAAACATGACAGGAAAAACATAAACATAACACAAACATAAACATAACCAAACATGACAGGAACATAACACAAACATAACACAAACATAAACATAACACAAACATGACAGGAACATAACAAAAACATAACATAAACATAACACAAACAAACATAACACAAACATGACAGGAACATAACAAAAACATAACATAAACATAACACAAACATAAACATAACACAAACATGACAGGAACATAAACTAACACAAACATGACAGGAACATAAACATAACACAAACATAAACAAAACACAAACAGGACATAAACAAACACAAACATGACAGGAACATAACATAAACATAACACAAACATAAACAAAACACAAACAGGACAGGAACATAACATAAACATGACAGGAACATAACATAAACATAACACAAACATAAACATAACACAACATGACAGGAACATAACATAAACATGACAGGAACATAACATAAACATGACAGGAACATAACATAAACATAAAAAAACATAACACAAACATGACAAACATAAACAAACATGACATAAACATAACACAAACATAACACAAACAGGACATAAACATAACACAAACATGACAGGAACATAACATAAACATGACAGGAACAAACATAAACATAACAAAAACATAACACAAATGACATAAACATAACACAAACATGACAGGAACATAACATAAACATAACACAAACATGACAGGAACATAACATAAACATAACACAACATGACAGGAACATAACATAAACATAACACAAACATGACAGGAACATAACATAAACATAACACAAACATGACAGGAACATAACATAAACATAACACAAACATGACAGGAACATAACAAACACATAACACAAACATAACACAAACATGACAGGAACATAACTAAACATAACACAAACATGACAGGAACATAACACACACATAACACAAACATAACACAAACATGACAGGAACATAACATAAACATAACACAAACATGACAGGAACATAACACACACATACACAAACATAACACAAACATGACAGGAACATAACATAAACATAACAAAACATAAACATAACACAAACATGACAGGAACATAACAAAAACATAACATAAACATAACACAAACATAAACATAACACAAACATGACAGGAACATAACATAAATAACACAAACATAAACATAACACAAACATGACAGGAACATAACATAAACATAACACAAACATAAACATAACACAAACATGACAGGAACATAACATAAACATAACACAAACATAAACATAACACAAACATGACAGGAACATAACACAAACATAAACATAAACATAACACAACATAACATAAACATAACAGGAACATAACACAAACATGACAGGAACATAACATAAACATAACACAAAATAAACATAACACAAACATAACAAAAACATGACAGGAACATAACATAAACATGACAGGAACATAACATAAACATAACACAAACATAAACATGACAGGAACATAAATAAACATAACACAACACACAAACATAACAAACATAAACATAACACAAACATAACACAAAATGACAGGAACATAACAAAAACATAACATAAACATAAACATTACACAAACATGACATAAACATAACACAAACATGACAGGAACATAACATAAACATAACAAAAACATAACAGGAACATAACACAAACATAAACATAACACAAACATAAACATAACACAACATAAACATAACACAAACATAACAAACATGACAGGAACATAACAAAAACATAACACAAACATAAACATAACACAACATAACGTAACACACACATAACACAAACATAACACAAACATGACAGGAACATAACATAACATAACACAAACATAAACATAACACAAACATAAACATAACACAAACATAAACATAACACAAACATAAACATAACACAAACATAAACGTAACACACACATAACACAAACATAACACAAACATGACAGGAACATAACATAAACATAACACAAACATGACAGGAACATAACATAAACATAACACAAACATAACACAAACATAAACGTAACATAAACATAACACAAACATAACACAAACATGACAGGAACATAACATAAACATAACACAAACATAAACATAACACAAACATAAACGTAACACACACATAACACAAACATAACACAAACATGACAGGAACATAACAAAAAACATAACACAAACATAACACAAACATAACACAAACATAAACAAACACAAACATAAAACAAACATAAACATAACAGGAACAAACAAAAACATAACAGGAACATAACAAAAACATAACACAAACACACAAAACATAAACAAACACAAACATAACACAAAATAAACAAACACAAACATAAACATAACACAAACAAACAAACAAACATAAACATAACAGGAACATAACACAAACATAACACAAACATAAACATAACACAAATATAAACATAACACAAACATAAACATAACACAAACATAAACATAACAGGAACATAACACAAATAACACAAACAAAACAAACACAAAAAAACATAACAAAAACAAAACATAACACAAACAAACAACACAAACAAAAACAACACAAACAACCAAACATAAAATAAACAAACAAAATAAACAAACAAAAACATAACACAACATAAACATAACACAAACATAAACATAAACAACACAAACACAAACATAAACAAACAAAACATGACACAAACATAAACATAACACAAACACAAACATGACAGGAACATGACATATGGAGCTATTTATGAGATTATATATAGGTGAAATAATAATTATTATTATGATGTCAATAATTATTCAGGGCTAAGTTAGGGCTTCTCAGAGGTGAGTTCAGGTCACAAGCCCGAGGAGGACCAGCTCCACCAGTCTGCACCCTGAACACCCCTCCAGCCAGCCATAGGACGAGAGCATAAGAAAGTGAGAGTTTAGCAGCATCCTGAATGAGGTGGAAGCTTTCTGGAACTGGTCCTTCCTGGGATTGGCTGGCTGTACAAGTGAATATAAAAAACATTTCAGACAAACTAAATAAAATCAATGAAAGTAACAAATCAACTAAGTCAGTTAATGTTTACGGATTGTTTATAACACTTTTATAACGCTTTGTTATGTTTGTGATGTGTTCATGTCATAAACACAACATATTTGTCATGTTTAATGAGGTCTTTATGTCATGTTTATCACGTGTTTATGTCATGTTATCACGTGTTTGACGGTTATGTCATGTTTATCACGTGTTTATGTCATGTTTATTACGTGTTTGACGTGTTTATGTCATGTTTATCACGTGTTTGACGTGTTTATGTCATGTTTATCACGTGTTTATGTCATGTTTATTACGTGTTTGACGTGTTTGTCATGTTTATTACGTGTTTGACGTGTTTATGTCATGTTTATCACGTGTTTGACGTGTTTATGTCATGTTTATCATGTTTGACGGTTTATGTCATGTTATCACGTGTTTGACGTGTTTATGTCATGTTTATCACGTGTTTGACGTGTTTATGTCATGTTTATCACGTGTTTGACGTGTTATGTCATGTTTTATAACGTGTTTGACGTGTTTATGTCATGTTTATCACGTGTTTGACGTGTTTATGTCATGTTTATTACGTGTTTGACGTGTTTATGTCATGTTTATTACGTGTTTGACGTGTTTATGTCATGTTTAATTTATTTTGTTTGACGTGTTTGTCATGTTTATAACGTGTTTGACGTGTTTATGTCATGTTATTACGTGTTTGACGTGTTTATGTCATGTTTATAACGTGTTTGACGTGTTTATGTCATGTTTATCACGTGTTTATGTCATGTTATCACGTGTTTGACGTGTTTATGTCATGTTTATTACGTGTTTGACGTGTTTATGTCATGTTTATAACGTGTTTGACGTGTTTATGTCATGTTTATCACGTGTTTATGTCATGTTTATCACGTGTTTGACGTGTTTATGTCATGTTTATAACGTGTTTGACGTGTTTATGTCATGTTTATCACGTGTTTGACGTGTTTATGTCATGTTTATTACGTGTTTGACGTGTTTATGTCATGTTTATCAGTGTTTGACGTGTTTATGTCATGTTTATCACGTGTTTGACGTGTTTATGTCATGTATCACGTGTTTGACGTGTTTATGTCATGTTTATACGTGTTTGACGTGTTTATGTCATGTTTATCACGTGTTTGACGTGTTTATGTCATGTTTATCACGTGTTTGAGTTTATGTCATGTTTATCACGTGTTTGACGTGTTTATGTCATGTTTATCACGTGTTTGACGTGTTTATGTCATGTTTATCACGTGTTTGACGTGTTTATGTCATGTTTATAACGTGTTTGACGTGTTTATGTCATGTTTATCACGTGTTTGACGTGTTTATGTCATGTTTATCACGTGTTTGACGTGTTTATGTCATGTTTATCACGTGTTTGACGTGTTTATGTCATGTTTAATGACGTGTTTATGTCATGTTTATAACGTGTTTGACGTGTTTATGTCATGTTTATAACGTGTTTGACGTGTTTATGTCATGTTTATAACGTGTTTGACGTGTTTGTCATGTTTATAACGTGTTTGACGTGTTTATGTCATGTTTATCACGTGTTTGACGTGTTTATGTCATGTTTATAACGTGTTTGACGTGTTTATGTCATGTTTATTACGTGTTTGACGTGTTTATGTCATGTTTATAACGTGTTTGACGTGTTTATGTCATGTTTATAACGTGTTTGACGTGTTTGTCATGTTTATAACGTGTTTGACGTGTTTATGTCATGTTTATCACGTGTTTGACGTGTTTATGTCATGTTTATAACGTGTTTGACGTGTTTATGTCATGTTTATCACGTGTTTGACGTGTTATGTCATGTTTAATGACGGTTTATGTCATGTTTATTACGTGTTTGACGTGTTTATGTCATGTTTATAACGTGTTTGACGTGTTTGTCATGTTTATAACGTGTTTGACGTGTTTATGTCATGTTTATCACGTGTTTGACGTGTTTATGTCATGTTTATCACGTGTTTGACGTGTTTATGTCATGTTTATTACGTGTTTGACGTGTTTATGTCATGTTTATAACGTGTTTGACGTGTTTATGTCATGTTTAACGTGTTTGACGTGTTTGTCATGTTTATAACGTGTTTGACGTGTTTATGTCATGTTTATCACGTGTTTGACGTGTTTATGTCATGTTTAACGTGTTTGACGTGTTTATGTCATGTTTATCACGTGTTTGACGTGTTTATGTCATGTTTAATGACGTGTTTATGTCATGTTTATACGTGTTTGACGTGTTTATGTCATGTTTATAACGTGTTTGACGTGTTTATGTCATGTTTATCACGTGTTTGACGTGTTTATGTCATGTTTTAACGTGTTTGACGTGTTTATGTCATGTTTATCACGTGTTTAACTGTTTATGTCATGTTTATCACGTGTTTGACGTGTTTATGTCATGTTTATCACGTGTTTGACGTGTTTATGTCATGTTTATAACGTGTTGACGTGTTTATGTCATGTTTATCACGTGTTTGACGTGTTTATGTCATGTTATCACGTGTTTGACGTGTTTATGTCATGTTTATCACGTGTTTGACGTGTTTATGTCATGTTTATAACGTGTTTGACGTGTTTATGTCATGTTTATAACGTGTTTGACGTGTTTGTCATGTTTATCACGTGTTTGACGTGTTTATGTCATGTTTATCACGGTTTGACGTGTTTATGTCATGTTTATAACGTGTTTGACGTGTTTATGTCATGTTTATAACGTGTTTGACGTGTTTATGTCATGTTTATAACGTGTTTGACGTGTTTATGTCATGTTTATCACGTGTTTGACGTGTTTATGTCATGTTTATCACGTGTTTGACGTGTTTATGTCATGTTTATCACGTGTTTGACGTGTTTATGGCATGTTTATCACGTGTTTGACGTGTTATGTCATGTTTATCACGTGTTTGACGTGTTTATGTCATGTTTATCACGTGTTTGACGTGTTTATGTCATGTTTATACGTGTTTGACGTGTTTATGTCATGTTTATCACGTGTTTGACGTGTTTATGTCATGTTTATCACGTGTTTGACGTGTTTATGTCATGTTTATCACGTGTTTGACGTGTTTATGTCATGTTTATCACGTGTTTGACGTGTTTATGTCATGTTTATCACGTGTTTGACGTGTTTATGTCATGTTTATCACGTGTTTGACGTGTTTATGTCATGTTTATCACGTGTTTGACGTGTTTATGTCATGTTTATCACGTGTTTGACGTGTTTATGTCATGTTTAATGACGTGTTTATGTCATGTTTATTACGTGTTTGACGTGTTTATGTCATGTTTATCACGTGTTTGACGTTTTATGTCATGTTTATAACGTGTTTGACGTGTTTATGTCATTTTATAACGTGTTTGACGTGTTTATGTCATGTTTATAACGTGTTTTGACGTGTTTATGTCATGTTTATCACGTGTTTGACGTGTTTATGTCATGTTTATCACGTGTTTGACGTGTTTATGTCATGTTTATCACGTGTTTGACGTGTTTATGTCATGTTTATCACGTGTTTATGTCATGTTTATTACGTGTTTGACGTGTTTATGTCATGTTTATCACGTGTTTGACGTGTTTATGTCATGTTTATCACGTGTTTGACGTGTTTATGTCATGTTTATCACGTGTTTGACGTGTTTATGTCATGTTTAATGACGTGTTTATGTCATGTTTATAACGTGTTTGACGTGTTTATGTCATGTTTATAACGTGTTTGACGTGTTTGTCATGTTTATAACGTGTTTGACGTGTTTATGTCATGTTTATCACGTGTTTGACGTGTTTATGTCATGTTTATCACGTGTTTGACGTGTTTATGTCATGTTTATTACGTGTTTGACGTTTTATGTCATGTTTAATGACGTGTTTATGTCATGTTTATTACGTGTTTGACGTGTTTATGTCATGTTTATAACGTGTTTGACGTGTTTATGTCATGTTTATCACGTGTTTGACGTGTTTATGTCATGTTTATAACGTGTTTGACGTGTTTATGTCATGTTTATACGTGTTTAACTTGTTTATGTCATGTTTATCACGTGTTTGACGTGTTTATGTCATGTTTATCACGTGTTTGACGTGTTTATGTCATGTTTATCACGTGTTTGACGTGTTTATGTCATGTTTATCACGTGTTTGACGTGTTTATGTCATGTTTAATGACGTGTTTATGTCATGTTTATAACGTGTTTGACGTGTTTATGTCATGTTTATAACGTGTTTGACGTGTTTGTCATGTTTATAACGTGTTTGACGTTTTGTCATGTTTATCACGTGTTTGACGTGTTTATGTCATGTTTATCACGTGTTTGACGTGTTTATGTCATGTTTATCACGTGTTTGACGTGTTTATGTCATGTTTAATGACGTGTTTATGTCATGTTTATACGTGTTTGACGTGTTTATGTCATGTTTATCACGTGTTTGACGTGTTTATGTCATGTTTATCACGTGTTTGACGTGTTTATGTCATGTTTATACGTGTTTGACGTGTTTATGTCATGTTTATTACGTGTTTAACTTGTTTATGTCATGTTTATCACGTGTTTGACGTGTTTATGTCATGTTTATCACGTGTTTGACGTGTTTATGTCATGTTTATCACGTGTTTGACGTGTTTATGTCATGTTTATTACGTGTTTGACGTGTTTATGTCATGTTTATAACGTGTTTGACGTGTTTGTCATGTTTATCACGTGTTTGACGTTTTATGTCATGTTTATCACGTGTTTGACGTGTTTGTCATGTTTATCACGTGTTTGACGTGTTTGTCATGTTTATCACGTGTTTGACGTGTTTATGTCATGTTTATCACGTGTTTGACGTGTTTATGTCATGTTTATAACGTGTTTGACGTGTTTATGTCATGTTTATCACGTGTTTGACGTGTTTATGTCATGTTTATTACGTGTTTGACGTGTTTGTCATGTTTATTACGTGTTTGACGTGTTTATGTCATGTTTATTACGTGTTTGACGTGTTTATGTCATGTTTATCACGTGTTTGACGTGTTTATGTCATGTTTATCACGTGTTTGACGTGTTTATGTCATGTTTATCACGTGTTTGACGTGTTTATGTCATGTTTAATGACGTGTTTATGTCATGTTTATTACGTGTTTGACGTGTTTATGTCATGTTTATCACGTGTTTGACGTGTTTATGTCATGTTTATAACGTGTTTGACGTGTTTATGTCATGTTTATAACGTGTTTGACGTGTTTATGTCATGTTTATCACGTGTTTGACGTGTTTATGTCATGTTTATCACGTGTTTGACGTGTTTATGTCATGTTTATCACGTGTTTGACGTGTTTATGTCATGTTTAATGACGTGTTTATGACTGTGGACGTGTCTGTGTGTATACATCTACACATTCATTAAGTTTCCAACTTTGATTGACTGACGAGTTCATGATGATTTTGAGAGTAACATTAATTAAAGTTAGTTAATTAATTAAATTGGTTACTGAGGATCAGGAGAGAAACCACGTGACCAAATTAATGGGGAAAAAATGAAATAACAAATTACCAAAAATAAACTTCGTGCCTGTACGTCAGGTTTCACGCGTCGTGACGTCATACCGACAGTCTTTGAACGGCTCATTCTGTTTCATTACTTCATTCAATCAGAGGAGGCGGGGCTTCACGCACGGCGCGCGGGGTTCCTCCGTGACAGAGCCGCCTTTGTTGCGGTTATCCACCGCTGTCACACACTTTAATTTGACTCATTGAAAACCCGCACAATGACGCACAAAGAGAGGCGCGCGCTGAAAACCTGAAAACTAAAATTAAACTAAAAACAAAAAAAATTTCTTCTTCTTTCTTTACAGAGAGAGGCGGGAAAACAACACCTGAAGAGTTACCTCGCGCGCGCGCGCACACACACACACACACACACTTTAAGTTTGGACCTGATGAAGTTAAACTGATGATGATCATGATGAAGATGATGCTGATGCTGATGCTGATAAAAGGGATGGGCGGGGCCGCTCCTCTGGGTGGGCGGGGTCGTTAATGCGCCTCTGGTCTGAAAAAACCCTTTAGAGTCTCTGAGAGTCACATGGCCGAACCGGGTCCGGGGCGGGCGGGTATTTAAACGGCGTCGGTGAGTCTTCAGCACCACTTCGCTGTCCGCCATCCGGAGGAGAGCACACCGAGTCCGAGTCCCACAAACGAGCAACAAGTCCGCCACCATGCCGAGGTCTTTCCTGGTGGACTCCTTGATTTTAAGGGAGACCAGCGATAAGGGAAGCGACAGCAGCGCGCCGTTATTCCCGTACGCGGTGCACTCCCCGCACCACCCGCACGGGCTGCCGGGTTCGTGTCACTCTAGGAAAGCGGGTCTGCTGTGCTTCTGTCCTCTGTGCGTCACCGCGTCCCACCTGCACCCGTCCCCTCCGGCGCTGCCGATCCTCAAGGCGTCTTTCCCGCCGTTCAGCTCGCAGTTCTGTCCCACGAGCCTGACGAGGCAGCACACTTCATCCAACAGCCTGAGCCATGCGCCGGGACTCTACCCGGCCGCGTACTCGGTCCCGGACCCGCGTCAGTTCCACTGCATCTCCATCGGTAAGTACCGCCTCCAGTTCAGGTGTCAGTCAGCTGTTTGGTTCCAGTATGCACCGCGGCTTAAAGTCTCTCTTTTTGTTTTTACAGAAAATAGCAACGGCAAACTTCAGAGCAGCAAGCGCATGCGCACCGCCTTTACAAGCACGCAGCTCCTGGAGCTGGAGCGCGAGTTCACGTCCAACATGTACCTGTCCAGGCTGAGGCGCATCGAGATTGCCACGTACCTGAACCTGTCAGAGAAACAGGTGAAGATATGGTTCCAGAACCGCAGAGTGAAGCACAAAAAGGAGGGCAAAAGCAGCGGAACCAGAACCGGGACTCACAACTGCAAGTGTTCGTCCCTGTCGACCGCGAGGTGTTCGGAGGAGGAGGACGATGACATGCCGGTCTCTCCATCCTCCTCCGAGAAGGAGGACGTGGACCTGTCGGTCTCCCCCTGAACTCTGCCCCTCCTCCATAAAGATTCTGAAAACAGCCAAAAACAGACTGACCTGGTTCGGTTCGTGTAAATACAGAGAATATTTAATCAGGGACTCTCTGACTGACTGTATACTTGTTGTACGCTTGTTTGTAGTTTTTTTCTGAAAACGCTCCGTTTGTGTCTCCAAATGTCCAAAAGATGGTTCTGATGGTTCTGATGTCACATGTGTCACACGAAGACAAAGTGCTGCTGGTCCGATGTGGATCAGTTTTGGACACAAAGAGTCAAATTAACGTCTGAAAATATTTATTTATTTAAAAATGTTCATAATTAAAATAAAAATATTTCTGAGAAGAAAAACGAGTCAATCTGATGTTTGAATCTACGGGGTCTGCACTGGGTCAACATCTGTACGGGGTCTAGTCTGTTCAGGATCAGGTCTGTTCAGGGTCTGGTCTTTACGCACGGCTGTGCGCACTCAGCGCGTAAAGAGTCAGTAAAGTCTGGACATGGAATTATTTTTTAAAACAAGAGAAGAAAAAACAGCAAAATAATCCAAATTATTTAATTAAATTTTTGATTCATTTAAAATATTTTTATTTTATCTGTGTGAAGAAAACAAACTTTCTTCTGTTTTTTGAATGAATGAAATTAGATTAATTCAAATATTTTAATGAGCTGTTTTTTGACTCTTCATTAAGTCACGAGCTGAACTTCATCAAATCATCTTCATCGGTCGGAGCTCCTTTATGAGTTTCCCTGCGGGACACTGATCCCGCACGTTTCGTGCGACTGAGCTGATCTTCTGATATCGATCTGACATGAAGATCAGGATCAGACGGAGACCCGGACCCGCATTGTTCTGACTGTTCACACACCATGTGGTCCAGACTACGAGCTGCGGGAGATTTCAGAGAATAATCAAAATATGAACTCAATAAAAACAAATAAGTTTTTAATTAAACAGATTCAACATTTATAAAATTGATGAAATTAATAAATTATTTAGTTTTTATGTTTTCATGTTTTGTCTGAAACTGAAAAAAATAAACTTGTTTGTTCCACTGAAGATTTTTATGATTTTAATTCACAGTATATTTTTCTGTTTAAATATAATTATATGATTTATATGTTTGTTTATTTATGTTTATATTAAATATTAAACGGTCTGCTGAACCTCCTCAGCCCTCCTTCTCCGCGGTGTCTCTCTGGCGGATCTGTCTTTTCCTCTCCGGTTCAGGTTTTACGCAGCGCTCCGGCGGCTCTCTGTCTGTAGTTCTGATTCTTAAATAATTAGAATTTATTGAAAATGTTTCAAATTATATTTCTGGATGTGAAAACGTTGTGTGGCTTTTTTTTAAAAACTCCCTGATTTGATGTTAAACTTGGTCCCGCACGGTTCTCTGCCGCCGCAGCGTCTTTTTTTTACGCCGTCGACTTTCAGCCGTAAACTTTCATTTAATTGTTCACTTAAACATTTTAACAAAACTCCAATATTTGCATTTGTTAAGATTTCGGATTAGACTATTTTGTTAATTGCTCTAAAGAGCCCCATTTTGTTCCGCACGTCCCCGCAAAGCGCCTTTTATCCGCTCAATAGCCCGCGGCTGTGCGCCCTGGGGGAGCTTAGACGCTCTCTGCTCCAAATGCTCAATTTATTTATTCTTAATTTTGTGCCGATCAATTCATTGAAGCCAAAAGGACCTGGGTGTCTTTTTAAAGAGAAGAAAGGGGGATTGTGGACGGAACCTCGGCGGGCTGAGGAGGGCTCCCCTGACGCTGGAGAGCCGCTTCAGTCAACAGGCGCCCATCGAGCAGACTCTCCCGCGTCTTTATTCCGGCTAATTTTTTTATTTACGGCTTTCTTTGACATGTCTCTTATCTATCAGATTAAAAGAACAGCTTGTAACAAATCAGTCTGCACGATTTACAACAGCATTAAAGGGGACAAAGGGAACGGGCAGTCAGTACCTGAGAGTCTGGTAGACGGCGCGGCGCTGCAGCTGATTCGATGGTTTGAAAATACGCACGAAACAAAATACTTGAATCCTGAAAAAGAGCCTTTGTACGTTTCTTTAGAAATCAAGCAATTCTGCATGACAAAGGACAATTAATAAGCCGTCTTTTCACGACCAGCAGCTGGTTTCCCCGTCAAGGAAAGTTGGAAAAAATTCAGACTGAATGCGCGCAAAAGCCCTTTGCGCGCAGACAGCAACCCAAGGTGACCCATTTGGCACAGTTAAAATAACCAAGCCGAGGTAAAAGCGAGGGAACTGTCAAAAACATTTAAGCTGAAATATCTTGAAATTTAAATCCCTTTATGTGGAGGGACGCTGCCGATGTGGGTTAGTGGTACAAAGGAGGTGGTTAAGTTGGAGAGGCTTTGGAAACGGACACGTGGCTTCTCAATGAGAGCTCTTTGGAGCCGCGTGGTTCTCTGAGGCGCGGCGCATTCAACGACTTTAAACTGCTCCCAGTCAGTCAGTCACACACAGACAGAGACAGAGCGAGTGTTAACCAGAGGAAGAAAAACAACTTGAACAAGTTTAAACAACTTTAACAAGTTAAACAAGTTTGATTGTGTAAAACATGAAAAGTTTCAAATCTGAACAGAAACAAAAAGGAACTTGAAACCGAGTTTAAAGAGTTTGTGTTTTTCCTGTTAAGATGAATAAAGTGTTCACGAGAGGAAATCAAACTTTATCAAGTTTAAACATTTATTTATTTATTTATTCTTTTACATAAACTTTAAAATCTGTGGAAAAACTCTGACCTCGTTTCTTCACTTCATGATTCAGGATGATAAAATTCAAAATCAACTGATTTGATTTGAAAGTTTTATTTTGTTGAATCCTTTTTTAAACAAACTTTATTTATTTAAACTTTATTTTTTTAACTTTATTGATTCTGGTCTGCAGACTGCTCCATCGTCACCTGTCTGATTCATTCAACTGAACCTGTTTGTTTTTTGTCACAGGTTTGATTCCGGAGATAAAATCATAGTTTTGATAGAAAACATTTGAATCTTTGAATTTTATTTCCTTTAAATTAAATTTGAATATAATTTGTTTTATTTCCGATGAAGCTTCATTCTTATCATTTTCTCTTCTTCCTCCTCTGAACTTGCACCACGCGCTCTGCGGGTCAAAGGTCACAAAACAATGAAGTGAAGTGTGAAGTGACGTCATCTGAGTAAGCTGTAAAGTAGATGTAAAGTAAAATCTGAAATGCCAGAACACGTCACAGCTCGTTAATGAGCTCATTAATCAGAAAGTTAATCAGTTCATGTTGGTGTCACTGTGTTGGTGTAATTTATCAGATTATATTGACGGTGATAAAGAAGAAGATGATGAAGATGACAATGAAGACTGAATACTCGGTGGGATGTTTGTACCTGAAACAGACTCCTGCGGTGCCGGTCCCGGAGCGTCCATCCTCCTCGGCCGTGCTGTGTTTGTGGAGCCGCAGCGACATCTGGTGGCAAAGAACAGAACAAATCAAAAACTAGGACCGGCAGAACCAGGAACTTCAGAACCAGTTTTATAGTTTTTTTCTGAGTGATGACAGTTTGAGTCCTTCTCATTCAGCACATTCTCTTTCTGATGGGGAATCAAACGTGAGATTCAGCTGTGAAGAGTCAGAACAAGGTCATCAAAAGTTCAGAGACGTTTATTAAACGTTTATTAAATGTTCATTAAACGTTTATTAAACGCCATCAACAAGCTGAAGGAAGAACAAACTAAATGAAATATCATCTTTAAACAGAAAGCAGAAACACAGAAGAACCTTCAGCACTTTTTATTCTCTGAACTCAAAATGTTCTTTTTATGTTCATAACAAACATCAACAAATTAAACAAAATCCAGTTCTTTCAAAACATCTTAAAAATACAGAAGTCAACATCCAACACCAGGTCAGCAACAGGTACACTCAGGTGACACAAGCGGGGTCAGGTAAATCCAGGTAAAACCAGGTTAAGCCAGTCTAACGTGACATCCCGTGTTTGTAAGAAGTAAATCTTAGAGTCAGACACTTGAAATACAGTCAGCGTGCACAACCTCAATACAAACAAAGAAAATATGAAGTTTAAAATATCTGAAACTTTAAATAAAATTTAAAAAATCACATTAACATAAGCTCATCACAATGATGGCAAACAATGTAATAATTTCTTAATTAGTGAGCATCACATATGTCACAACATCTTAATCATCACATGATCACTTCCTGTTTTAACAAGTCAGCCTGTTCAGCTGCTGTTCGGTTGATCAACAAAAACTCAAATTAACTTATGACTGAACACGGGCTGTGTTTGATTTCCACACCTCTGTGACTCTGACATGTGGTGTGTTTGATTTCCACACCTCTGTGACTCTGACATGTGGTGTGTTTCATTTCCACACCTCTGTGACTCTGACATGTGGTGTGTTTGATTTCCACACCTCTGTGACTCTGACATGTGGTGTGTTTCATTTCCACACCTCTGTGACTCTGACATGTGGTGTGTTTCATTTCCACACCTCTGTGACTCTGACATGTGGTGTGTTTGATTTCCACACCTCTGTGACTCTGACATGTGGTGTGTTTCATTTCCACACCTCTGTGACTCTGACATGTGGTGTGTTTCATTTCCACACCTCTGTGACTCTGACATGTGGTGTGTTTCATTTCCACACCTCTGTGACTCGGACATGTGGTGTGTTTCATTTCCACACCTCTGTGACTCTGACATGTGGTGTGTTTCATTTCCACACCTCTGTGACTGGGACATGTGGTGTGTTTCATTTCCACACCTCTGTGACTGGGACATGTGGTGTGTTTCATTTCCACACCTCTGTGACTCGGACATGTGGTGTGTTCCTTCGTTGGTTGATCTCAGTGAAGCTGAAACATCAAATCCTTCGATTAATCGATTGTTTGTACGTTTTGAATGATTTTGTTTCTGAAGACATCAGCCTGATATTTCTGACATTTTACAGACCAAATCAAATTGGATTAATTAAAATGCGCAGCCATCAATTGTCCATCGGGATTAAAGCACACATCTTCCTCATCTCAAACACGTCATGGCTTTACAAAAAGAATCTCGGTGTACTACATGTATTTACAAAGACCAGGTCTCAGAGTCCTGACCTCCCATCACTCAATCTGTCTGTGGCTCCTGCTGTCGAATATCATGGACCTCCTCTGTGGCTGGTAGAAGCAGCTGGTGGATGTTTCCAGTCTCTGTCCACTTTTTGGGATTGTCATCTTGTTTTGGAGAGAGATCCCGTCTGCTGTCTCTTTGGAGAAGACATTTCCCGCCGACGTGTCGTTCAGACTCTTGATGGATGAGAGGAGTCTGCCGTCATCTCCGGACGGCGGGTAGTCCATGATGGGAAAAGGGGGGCTGAGCAGGATGAGACTCTGTGGTCTCTGCCTGTTCCTGAAGGAGGGTCTTTGTAAGAGGGTTCCTCTGTTGGGTCTTGGACAGTCGACAAATACTTCCAGACTCGGCGCCTGTCTCCTGGGTATAACTGGCAGCTCTGCACTCGATGTGGTCTTTATCGATTCAGGACAGTTCTCAACATTTGGGTTTTTCTGGTGATTGGGTTCAGGCTCTTTGTTCTCCAGCTCCTCCTTCAGGTCTGTCATCACTGGGGGAGGAGTGTTGTTCTTCCCTAAATTCATTTTAGGATCATCCTGTTCTTGTTGCTTAACAGTGTCCTTCTCACGTCTGGAGTGAGGTATCTGACTGTACTGCACCTTCGGGGGGACAACAGGCACAGCTTTGGCCTGACATGTTTTGATCATGAAGGCAGTTCTCACTGATGACACGCTGACCGGGGCTGAATTTCGACGTAGAGGCGCCTGCCGATCATTCAGAAACAGTTCCAGGTCCGAGGGCAGCCCATTGTTCACTGACGAACTGAGCAGTCCTCGCTGACATGAGGAAAACTCGGAAGAATTACAGGTTTGCTGGTTAGAAATGTCTCTGATGCACCGATGGCCCAAGTCTAAATTCAAGGAATACGGTCTGTGTTTGGGAAAGTCATTTTCCTCTTGTTTCTCTGGAGCAGCGGCTTCATAAGACATCTGCCTGGGAAACCTCTGAGATGATACTGTGTTTTTCTGTTTGCTTTGTTTGTGTGCTTGTGTTGGGCTGTTCACACTGAGCCGTGAAGGTATTGAACACATCCATTTGGTCTCTGGTTTGTTGCTGGTCTGAGAAACGTTTCCTGAGAGGTGTTCAGTGCTTTTAATCAGAGATGCTTTCTTATCAACCTCCTCTGAGCTCACACCTTCGCCCTGAGAGCTGAAAGGGGACAGTTGGTTGAACAGTTCCTCCATGTCTGGTGAGTGGAGCGGACTGGTAACCCACTGCTTGGTGGAGCTCAGATCCTCCCAGGGCTCCACCAGGTCCAGTTCCTCCGAATTTCCTCCACATCCATCGTCAGTATCTAGGTGTGGCAGCTCCAAGGTGTTACGTTTCTCCTCCAAACACACCGAAAGCCTTTGAGTGACATCCATCTCAGGAACCAAAATCTTCTTTGGTCCTTCACAGGAAACATTTTTCTCGGGTTTCTTGGCGGCATAATCAGCTCCAGACGAACCTTCAGTTGAATCCTCAGAATTCTGAGGAATCAGAACTTTATCTAAATCGATTTTCTTTAACTGAAGTTGGGCCCGATTGGTGGAAGCCGGATCATCTTTGTTTAAAGACATGATTTTTTGATGCTTCTCTGTCTCCTTCATCATCTCAGCAGAACGAGAGTGTTCTGTGATTTTGTGAACAGAAAATAAGATGTCAGATTCTGAGGGTTGTTTTTTTGCAGAATCTGATCTAGTGGATGTCACATGATTGCTCAGAGATGAATTTGAAGACTCCCGAAATAACAAAGAAAGAGACGGAGAACTGCGGCTTCGTTTTGACTTCACATCCATCGTTAACTTCATCCCCTCACAGGTGCTCTTGGAGCCAAAAACGGGTTTAAAAGTGTCGTCCAGCAGGTCGATCTCAGGTTCAGTTATCTTCAGTTCTTGGGGGAGGTCTGACCACAGCTCTTTTCCAGCAGAGTCTCTCTTGTCCTGAAAAACAAACAAACAAACAAAAACAGAGAGGATTAAAGAAAAATTACAAATAATGTTTCCACCTTTCAACATCATCAACCCTGTTTGGAGCCAAAGATTTCGAGGCTCAAGCAGTTCAATGCTCACATGACCTTTACGAAACCTGAATAATACAGGACTTAAACAACTAACGGATTTCATCTAAACAAAAAAAAGGCCAGAAACAATAAAACACAAAGCAAGACATTGTTTAGGAGGAATCTCATCTTTACCAGTTGAACTGCTCTGGGCTGGTTGTGCACTTCTTTCCCAGATGCCACTGCATCTCTGCCTCCTTTTATGTTTGGGTCCAGTTCAGAAACCCCTCCTCGAACTTCTTGCATCACTTGTTTGCTTGTATCTGAATATGACAGGAGTTATTATTCTGGTTATTATTCTGAAGTTAACATGTAAAAAAAACACTTTAAAACACAGTGACGAAGGTGCTCACCGTCCAGAGGGACTGTGGTCGCCTTCTCTGTTCCTTCCTTCTTCTTGGGTTCCAGTTGGGGTATTGTGTCACTTGGTTCACAGCTCTCTTTAGAGGGTTTCAGGGTGGCTGCTTTGTCCTTGGCATGGCCCCTGCATGGCGTGCTGTTTGAGCTGATAACAGCCGAAACGCGGAGCGGTACGGACACAGCAAAAGGCTCAGATATGTTGACGGCCCTGCGTTGATGCCTCGGCGAGGACTCGAGCGGGAAGAAGCTTCCCGGGAAGGAGGGTCTGGAGGAACTGCTGTGGGAGGAGCCAGAGTACAGCATCCTCCTGTTTTTTGGAGAGGTGGGCTTGTAGCCACCCAGGTCGTCGCCTTTGAACACCTTCAGCTGCTCTGGCAGAGTTTTTTGAGGGGGAGCAGAGGCTCCTGGTGACTCCTTCTGGTTCATGCTAGAGCTCCAGCCCCCTGTTGCCCCCCCAGCTTTGTTCCCTTTAAACTCCCAATTTTGTTCGTGTTCATTCAGGTCATAGAGTGAATCCGACCCCAGTGTTCTGGATTTAACATCCGGAACAAAAATGCCTCCAGCTGGTGTCTTGTTTCCTGATCTGTCGTCGTCTGTGCAATAACAAACAGAAAGTAAATATAAATCAGCATTTCAAATCAAAGACATTTCATTGTGTTCTGCATTTAAGTGAAAATATTACCTGTTGGTAAGGAGCACAAGGATTCCATGCTCCTGGATGGACGAAGAGCTGCTTTTTCTGCAGAAAAACAATCATATCAGCAAACTGTGTATTTTAAGTCTGTGAGAATAAATTTCGGTTTGTCCACGCTCAGTTACTTTGTCTTTTCACATGATTGTGTTTTGTTTTGTTTTATCGACTGATCATGGCGAACCTTTACCTGTTATCCCCGGTGCTCGGATGAACACGCTCCCATTCCGGCTCAGTTTTCCCTTCGAGTCCACGGATCGTCCCAGGTTGAAGATCGACTTCCACTTCTTTGATTTCCCAGAAAATTTTCTCCTGACAGTCAAACAGAGACATTTGAGTCCAGAACAGTTCTGACTGTAAGAAAAACAAAGGTGATCATGGAGACTGGATTTGAATCTGTCATACTTGCTGTCTGAAATGTCTATGACAGTGTGGAACAGCGTGGCAGTGCTCGTATCTGGCAGACTGTTCTCCCGCTGACGTTCTCGATGAACCGGATGGTTTGGACTTAAGGAGCGAGCCTGGGCTTCTTCCAGGCTCATCAGTTTCATTGGCCCACACTGACCGCTGATAGGAAGGGTGGCGTACTTCTCCCCACACATGGAACTCGATCCTGGAAGAGCAAAATAAGTTTAAGTCGGTTCTAAAGCAAAAAGACAATACTCTCACAAAGAATCTGTGTTTTCAAACTGTCATACCTTCTTTGGATTTGATCTGAACAGAATCACTGAAGATTTGGTCTGTGTGATTCAGAATAAATTCAACCACCGACTGTTGTATCCGCACCTCCTGGAACGCCATGTCTCCATTACCCGATGACGCCTCAATGTCTTTAGATCTGAGAAAATTATTTAAAAGAAAGACAGAAAGTCATGCACTTATTTTATCATTACCTAAAAACAAACAAAGGATTTCAGGAACAAATGACAAACTCAACTCACCTCAGTAGATTAGGAGCCCAAACCAGGGCTAGGTTCCGTGTATGCATGTTAGTGTATGTGCTTAAAGTGGCAAGATGGGCCAAGTGCTTCGTGAGGTACTCCAGAGTCCTGCAGAGTTTCAACAAACACTTCCTGTCACATTTATTACATCATCATTGGTAAACCGTCACCTGTACAGTCGTCTCACTGTGAAATGATGAAGATCACCTGAAGTGAGGCGTTGGCAGCTCTTTGACGACCCTCTGAATGTGTAAAAGTCTCTCATGATCCCCCTGGACTGAGACCACCTCCTGCACATCATAACAATCCACAATCGGATACGAGTTTGAAAGCCGATTTAAACTTGTGGCCCCTGCAGCTGTATAATGAAATTTAATCTGATTATCAGTAAACAGGATCAATGTATTAATAAGGTGCAGGCCTCCTCCTGCCCTCCTAATCCAGTTTCCTGGTGATCAGCCACAAACATGATGGAGTCATGTGACTGAGGCTCAACACATTTGTTAGCGTGAGGTCGTAAACATGCAGCTGTTGAAGTATGTTTTGTGTCATTATGACCCATGAACAAGGATTTAATTAAAAAAATAATAATAATAATCTCAAACTCTAAACATCAACACATTTTCTGCTCTTCACATGACAAAGGAAACTCTTCTTGAAACACTCTCAGCCACAGGCAGCAAAACATAGACAAACTCTGCAGAGAGCTCTGCTCAGAGAGCTTCATGCCCTATGCAGAGTCTGCAGAGTTTGTCTATGTTTTGCTGCCTGTGGCTGAGAGTGTTTCAAGAAGAGTTCCCTTTGTCATGTGAAGAGTGGAAAATAGAGAGGTCAGGTCTGAATCCAGTTTACTCACAGTGAATCTGCTGTAAAGCTCGTATGTGAGCAGCGGGTTTGGCAGCTCTCTGAAGTACAGCTTACATAAAGAACCCACACAGTGGATGTCCTGGAGGTACACTTCCTTTGTGAGGTCAGGACACGCCTCAGAGCTGAATTCCTGTCTGTAACACGTATCACATGAAAAATAATATTATTCAGATTAAATAGTATAAATAACATAACTCTCTATTCTGCCTGTATCGATAAAATTACATTAACATCATTTTATGGACGTGATTTAATTATTGATTTATGATTTAGTGTAGCTTCAGTTTTAATGAACAATACGATGCATTTAAACAGCTGATAAACGTTTTTAAACTCATACTTTGATACAAACTTATATATTACTCTTATGTTATTTTGTGTGATTCACAGTGTTGCATTTTGTTAAGTACCTGAGACGCTGGATATTGGAGGTGACCCCCGACAGTCTGTAGATCCCATCCACAATCCCATGTTCCTCAATAAACTCTGCACATTTCTTCAGAACCTGAGGAACTGTAGTTACACCGTGTCAGACAAACGGATCATACATGAACACTAACCCTGAGGAACTGAAGTTAAACTGTGTTAGGGTAACAACACTGAATCGTCAAAGCAAAAGGAAGCATTTAATATAAAGGGTTTGTTCCAGCGTGTCTATTTCTATTCCTCAGGGCCACTGATTGTAGGTGGACTTTGACAGGAAGTTAAAAATGGTTTGTTTGTTTCAGAGGAAGGTCGACACACCCAGTCCTTGTAGCTGGTATTACTTACGACATTTCCTCTAATAGAAAACGGCTCCAGTGACCTGCAGCACATCACCTTCAGTACACACAACTGTTAAAAACATTTGGACAGATTGAACCGTGGCTACAGAGCTAGAACTCCTGCTGCTTCAGTCTGTAGCCAACACGTCATTCAGTCTGTAGCTGCCACAAAACTCAAATAAATATGTTTGATTATTGGTTTCTTCTTTAGTTCAATGATGGTTCACCTCTTTTATAAAACATTTCCGCTGGATCCAGTACCTCCAGTATCTCACATCAACTTCAACCTGTGTGTCAGATTAAGCCTTAATCAGTTTTGAATTTTTGAGAAGATAAATTGGAAGCCAGCATTTAATATCAAACATTTTTCAGACTTCCAGTCACATTTTAATCATTTAAATAAAGATTATTTTGTTCCATGAAGTTCTCAGTCTGTGGTTACTCTGATATTTTAACTACACTATTTTCATGTCCGTGGTGCAAAAAAATAAAAAACATTCATTTTTCAGTAATCAGACATTAAACTTACTTCTTCCCCGTTTCTGCACTGGGGGAATGAAAATGTGTGATGAAGTTATTTGACTCTTAGCTTCAGCTCAGAATCAACAGATGTAATTATAATTTCATCAAGTTCCATCAAAGACAGAAAGTGACAGATTTTATGTAAACGACGTCTGTTGACGTTAAACAAAAACTTGTTTTAAAATCCAGTTTCAGACAGTTATTATGCCCAACACAGAGTTTTAATTGCCCAGGCTCAATTTATAATAAGTAATTCTTTTGTTGAAAAGTTCCCTCACGAATATCAGGATATTTTCAGTGTATAATCTCTTTGCATTGCTGTCATTTGTGCATGTGGTTTGAAATAATGAGTTCAGCGTTAGATTGTTCAGCTTCTTCATGTTGATGATTAATTCACTAAAAGCACAACATGTCTGCTGGCCCTCGATGGTGGAGGGGTTTGACCCAAACCTCCTCCCTCACTTCCTGTCCTAAAAGCTCCGCCTCACAGAGTCCAACAGGTCGACCTCAACACACAGATTCACACGCGTGTGCAAGTATTGACACATCATGATGCTCCGAAAATAAAAACATGTCACACGACATTTGTGGGAAAAGACGTTTGATCAGAAAATCATGTTTAAATATTTGATGACACATTTTGTTTCTCTTCGGTTTTCTGTCATCTGAAGGCAGCAGCACCGCCCGGTCTTTAGTCAGACAGAGTGGTCACTGTTGGAAGTGTAAGAAAACTATGAGCCACACCCAGAGTCACAGATTTAAAACAGCCAATGGGTGAATGAATGACCTGACTACATGTGAAACATATGTATACCTACAGTTCATACATGATAAAACTAAAAATGATGTTCACCACATGATGAGACTTTTTAAGGGTCATGAGTTGAAATAATCTGAAGTTCTTAATAAATTCTCAACTTTCAGTGTGAACATTGTCCTGTTGAAATAAAGTTTGATGACAGCTGCTCATAAGAAACTTTAAAAAATCAAAGTTTTACCATCTTGTCCTGAATTCTGCAGATGTTCTATCAGGTCACAGCCGAACGCATTCTCACTTCCTTTCTTTTTGGACTTGAGTTTCGTCCCTTTATTCTTCATGTGGCTCCAGTTAATAATCCAGATGATTCAAACAAACAGATGATTGTGAACACAGCGATCGATCCATAAGACTCTCACAAAGGTTGAGTTTGTAGGTCAGAAACGCAGCCGCACAGAAATCCAACAATCAGCTCCCAGAAGTCTGCATCCGCTCACATTGACTAACCACAGCGTGGAGGCTGAGAGCAGAAGTGACGTCACATCTTCGGCTTTAAGTCCTTTAAATCTTCATTTTACAGATCAGACATAGAGTGATGGCTGCTCAGTCGAGACGTGGCAGACGGCTGCTTTATCTCTGCAGGATTTGAAGAAACAGCGTTTGAATCAGTTGGTTTCCTGTTATTTTTTCAGCCCCAGCCAGTCGTTCTATCTCCTCCTCTTTTCCTTCATTCCTCCCTGTTTTCACTGCTTCTGTGTGAGGAGGCTCACATGTATGAAGGCAGAAAAGAGTTTTACACTTTAAATCTTCAGTTTAAGTTGAAGTCGTGGCAGTGGTTCAGACTGAGTGAAGGGGGGAGGTGAAGTGAGGAGAACAGCTGACTTCTGTTTCTCTCTCGCTTTACGAATTACTGACCTCTTTTATCTACTTTTTTTTTTTGAGCTAACGGGAAAGCTGCTCTCCGCCTTCCTGAATGCTCCCAATGTATACAACTTCCTGTGCAGAGAGCCGGGCTGGAAAACAAAAACAGAGGCTTGTGAAGGAAGAGGGAAATGGGAGGCGCCTGAAACCAGGGCCTGAAGGGCACAGATGGGAAATGGGGGGCGTCTGAGGGGGACTGGGGGACGACACACATGGTTTTTGTTACTTTTTACTTTCAAGTTTGTCCTTTCTAAACTCAAGCTCGATGTTAAGGACACAATCGATCAATGGGTGCTTTAAATGTAAAAGCAGTTTTCATCCAGTAAACAAAGTATCTTTGCTTTAGAAATGTAATCTGATTACATCCCAGCACACATGAAAACATGAAAATAAAGATCCTAAAATCAAAATTCACAAACAGATTTTTGAATGTCTCTGCTTTCTCTAAAATAAATCTGAACACTTAATAAACATGAAGCTTTGAAGTTTGTGGATCCACAGAAACTGATTCTGACTCACAAACAAAACCAAACCAACTTTTCAGGACAGAGCCTGTAGTTTGGATGATGACGACTCGTGCTGCATCCGGCTGAGTCTAAACTGTCCAGACTAATAAGTCCAACATACACCTTTCCACTTTATAGAAATATTATTCCCATTAAGATTAGAGCATATCCACACACACACACACACACATTACACACACACACACACATTACATTTAGCAGACGTTTATATCCAAAGCGACTTACAGAGAAGGACATAAGCTGAAACACACACACACACACACACACACACACACACACACACACGAGGAGCCTGCATCGATTTGCAAAGAGGACCTCAAGTTGACAGGAAGCCAGACACAGAAACAGGATTGAGAATCCAGCAATTTTCAAAATAAAATACCCTGTGCAAACGGGAAAAACGGACAAAAGAGAAACAAATGAACTACGTAGCATATTTACACATGCAGAAGCATATTCAGAAGCACACAAACCAGGAAATGACCAAAGAAAGTAAACAAACGCTCCCGGTGGGGTTTTGAAATCGCGTGCAGGACGAACCAATGCTGCACTGGAGCTGTGACATGACAAACAAACATGTATATTTTGGAGGTTTGAAGGGCGCCTTCCTTTCTGATGCAGATGAAAACATGAAACCTTCTCACTGCTCAAATGTTTACACACAGGATCAACAAAGTCCACACCTTCAGCAGCACTCGCATTCTGTGAACATCAGAACGAAGCGCTTTGTGGATCTCACATGTGAGCTCTATGAGCAGGCCTGGTCTCCACAAGACAAAGCTTTCTTTCTGCACCACAGGAAGAGGAAGTGACATCATGTTGACCACACAAAGCCACACTTTGACTTTGACTGCGAGAAAAAAAAGTTTTGGTCTTTTTTGTTGTTTCTTCAGTCCAGAGTGATGCATGATGTCCCATAGATTGTCTAAATGTCACAGAGTGGAAATGATGATTACACTGAAGAGTCCCCAAATATAAAACGAGGTTCAAACAGAGACGTAATGTCTTCTGTTTGTTTCAGGGATGGTTCTTCACAAACTTCATCAGACGGTTATCATTAATAATAACTCAAGATTATTTGTCTGCAATTGTTTGGGTATCTACAGGAAGTGAGTGGTTTCTATGAAGTTACTTAAAAAGCATTTTGATGCAGAAACATTATGAAGCGAACATGTTTTCCACAGAAGGTAGAAGTCTGTTTGTTTTGGTTTTAGGGGATCGTGTTCATCTTATAGTATCTGGTTTTATGTTAATTAGAATTCTGTCAAGCAGACACTGTTAATACAATCTCTGTACCTTAATGATGATCGTAGCCATGTTCATGTTCCTGTTCGTCATATGATTAAATATAATACATTTTAATTAGAAGGACTCAAAGACACTTTACATAAAAAACATCAAAACACTAAAAACACATTAGACTGAGCTAAACTTTCTCAATTTTCAAGAACGACTTTTTCTGGAAAAATTACTATAGAAACAGTTTAAAGGTTCATGACTGAACCAGTTTGACTGATGAACTTAAGTTTTTAACCTTTATCGTGTCTCAAGAACCTTTTTTTGTATGACGTCACTCTAAACTTCCTGTAAGTTTCTCACTGAGAATCAGAACAATGATAGAAGGAAAACATTTTACATACCTGCTGCTTCTTCTTCTTCCCTATTATGACAGACACTTTGTGACATCATATGTTGTCCTGACGTATTAATGGCTTTCTGTGAATTAAACCATCAGTCAGTAATTATCGAGCCTGCAGTGTGCTCTGAGGGCCCCCTTGTGGTCACATCCATGCACTGCAGGAAGCATGATGAACAGTTCACCTAGATGTACAAGCAGCTGATGACATCATCAATAAATCACTGAAATAAAAACATTTTACTGATTAGTGTCACCAAAACTCAAAGATAAATCAGAGATTAAATGAAACTGTACTAAAAAACTGAGCTGGTCCTGGATTTGTAGACAAACACATGAAACCAGATGATTGATAATAAAAATACTATTTATTAAACACGTGTTCTACAGAGAAAATGATCAACATTGAAGATAAATTCTGTGACTTTGCTATGAGATTTATATAAAATTAAAAAAAATTAACATCAGACGAATGTTTGATATTTTTCAGTTTTTAACATTTTGTAAACATTTTAACCCACAGGAGAAAATAAAAACTCAAATATTAATCTTTTAAAACAAAAGAATTATGAAATGTCAGTGTGACATCATGCGCTCATTATGGATATTTAACGAGGAGCGCTTGTTTTTAGTAACATCAGAAATATACTCAGATAAATAAAGTTGAAGCAACTCAAAATAAAAAATAAATATGAAATGTTTCTAGACAGCATGCAACAATCAAAGCCAACATGTTTTAGTTTAAAACTGATTGGTCTATAATTATCATTAAATGTTAAAGTCATAAATACAAATCTATTACCCCTTTAAAAAATACTTTAAAAAAAACAACACAAAAAAACATAAATCAAATCTCATCATTATGGCTCAAAAAATACTTTGAAACATTCATCCAGAAAAAACAACCAATCAAAGTTATTAAGTTCAGAAATTAAGGCCGTCTGTTTTTAATGGAACAATTAAAGAAGAAGAATTTAAAGCTTCACAGCGCTGACGAAGAAGAATTCAGTCAAACCTTCGTCTTTTCATACATCTGACAGGAAATGAACAAGACCAATTCAAAATAAAAACGAGCGTTTAAATTTCAGGCCAACCAGAGTCACAATTCAGACTGTCTGCACGGTTATTGATAAGTTATTGATCTGATCTGTGAGATTTGCTTCTCGTCTTTCACTGCAGAAAAATAAACATCTTCAAAACATATTTCCATTGATTATCAGTTGATATTGATCAGCTCCTCTTCACTGATTATTGCTAAGTGTGTGTGTGTGTATATATATATATATATATATATATATATATATATAATTAAAAACAGTTAATTATTTATACGTGCTGTAATTAGTGTGATAAAAACTGTTTGTTTGACTTCCAATCAAAGCAATAAATGAATGCACATCATTATCATGTCAGTCAGTCAATCATAAATCAATGTGCTCTTTACCTTGTTTAAATCAAACTCCCATTTGTTTGTGTGAGCATGACCAGAGCAAACCAGCTTCAGGTGTGCAGACCTCACAGGTACAATCATTGGTTATGTTTTTTGTATTCAGGTGACCTTACCTGTGTCTTTGCGCTTTAAAAAGTAACAGAGTGGAAAACACATCTGTGTTCCAACTGTCTGCAAGTAAATAAAGAGACCTGTGCATAACTCGAGTCTGACGTTCTAATTCAGGAAGGAGGCTGGTAAAAACATCCAGGCTACATGATATGCAACAATAAAGTGACATCTGATTTAACTAAAACATGTAAACTACATGAAGATACATGTGAGTTTTTGGTGGCAGCAGGACTTCCTGTTTGAGTTCAGCTCTGTGGCTTACCGATATCCACGGTCACATTGACATAAAGAGGCTGCCGCTCCACCGACAACATCTTATAGGAGCAGCTGTTAAGTCCGTCTTTCCTCCAGACCTGCGGTGTTCGACCCAGCAGCTTCATCCTGGAGAAAAAAAACAAATATGGTAAATATGAATATGATTTTTCTCCATTTAACTGACCTATGACATGACTTATTTCATTTAACTGACTTATGACATGACTTATTTCATTAACTGACCTATGACATGACTTATTTCATTCACTGACCTATGACATGACTTATTTTATTTAACTGACCTATGACATGACTTATTTCATTTAACTGACCTATGACATGACTTATTTATTTAACTGACTATGACATGACTTATTTCATTTAACTGACCTATGACATGACTTATTTTATTTAACTGACCTATGACATGACTTATTTCATTTAACTGACCTATGACATGACTTATTTCATTAACTGACCTATGACATGACTTATTTCATTTAACTGACCTATGACATGACTTATTTTATTTAACTGACTATGACATGACTTATTTCATTTAACTGACCTATGACATGACTTATTTCATTTAACTGACCTATGACATGACTTATTTCATTTAACTGACCTATGACATGACTTATTTCATTCACTGACCTATGACATGACTTATTTCATTTACCTGACCTATGACATGACTTATTTCATTCAACTGACCTATGACATGACTTATTTCATTTAACTGACTTATGACATGACTTATTTCATTAACTGACCTATGACATGACTTATTTCATTCACTGACCTATGACATGACTTATTTTATTTAACTGACTTATGACATGACTTATTTCATTTAACTGACCTATGACATGACTTATTTCATTTAACTGACCTATGACATGACTTATTTCATTCACTGACCTATGACATGACTTATTTATTTACTGACCTATGACATGACTTATTTATTCAACTGACCTATGACATGACTTATTTCATTTAACTGACTTATGACATGACTTATTTCATTAACTGACCTATGACATGACTTATTTCATTCACTGACCTATGACATGACTTTCATTCACTGACCTATGACATGACTTATTTTATTTAACTGATTATGACATGACTTTTTCATTTAACTGACCTATGACATGACTATTTCATTTAACTGACCTATGACATGACTTATTTCATTTAACTGACCTATGACATGACTTATTTCATTCAACTGACCTATGACATGACTTATTTCATTCAACTGACCATGACTTATTATTTCATTCAACTGACCTATGACATGACTTATTCTATTTAACTGACCTATGACATGACTTATTTTATTAACTGACCTATGACATGACTTATTTATTTAACTGACCTATGACATGAATTATTTTATTTAACTGACCTATGACATGACTTATTTTATTTAACTGACTGACATGACTTATTTCATTTAACTGACCTATGACATGACTTATTTCACTGACCTATGACATGACTTATTTCATTTAACTGACCTATGACATGACTTATTTTTTCACTGACCTATGACATGACTTATTTCATTTAACTGACCTATGACATGACTTATTTCTTAACTGACCTATGACATGACTTATTTTATTTAACTGACCTATGACATGACTTATTTCATTTAACTGACCTATGACATGACTTATTTCATTTAACTGACCTATGACATGACTTATTATTTAACTGACCTATGACATGACTTATTTATTCACTGACCTATGACATGACTTATTTATTTAACTGACCTATGACATGACTTATTTCATTTAACTGACCTATGACATGACTTATTTATTCACTGACCTATGACATGACTTATTTCATTCACTGACCTATGACATGACTTATTTTATTTACCTGACCTATGACATGACTTATTTCATTCACTGACACTATGACAATGACTTATTTCATTTACTGATTATGACATGACTTATTTCATTAACTGACCTATGACATGACTTATTTCATTCACTGACCTATGACATGATTATTTATAACTGACTTATGACATGACTTATTTCATTTAACTGACCTATGACATGACTTATTTCATTTAACTGACCTATGACATGACTTATTTCATTTAACTGACCTATGACATGACTTATTTCATTCAACTGACCTATGACATGACTTATTTCATTCAACTGACCTATGACATGACTTATTTCATTCAACTGACCTATGACATGACTTATTTATTTAACTGACCTATGACATGACTTATTTTATTTAACTGACCTATGACATGACTTATTTTATTTAACTGACCTATGACATGAATTATTTTATTTAACTGACCTATGACATGACTTATTTTATTTAACTGACCTATGACATGACTTATTTCATTTAACTGACCTATGACATGACTTATTTTATTCACTGACCTATGACATGACTTATTTCATTTAACTGACCTATGACATGACTTATTTTATTCACTGACCTATGACATGACTTATTTCATTTAACTGACCTATGACATGACTTATTTCATTTAACTGACCTATGACATGACTTATTTTATTTAACTGACCTATGACATGACTTATTTCATTTAACTGACCTATGACATGACTTATTTCATTTAACTGACCTATGACATGACTTATTTCATTTAACTGACCTATGACATGACTTATTTTATTTAACTGACCTATGACATGACTTATTTTATTCACTGACCTATGACATGACTTATTTTATTTAACTGACCTATGACATGACTTATTTCATTTAACTGACCTATGACATGACTTATTTTATTCACTGACCTATGACATGACTTATTTCATTTAACTGACCTATGACATGACTTATTTCATTAACTGACCTATGACATGACTTATTTCATTTAACTGACCTATGACATGACTTATTTTATTCACTGACCTATGACATGACTTATTTCATTTAACTGACCTATGACATGACTTATTTCATTTAACTGACCTATGACATGACTTATTTTATTTAACTGACCTATGACATGACTTATTTCATTTAACTGACCTATGACATGACTTATTTCATTTAACTGACCTATGACATGACTTATTTCATTTAACTGACCTATGACATGACTTATTTTATTTAACTGACCTATGACATGACTTATTTCATTTAACTGACCTATGACATGACTTATTTCATTTAACTGACCTATGACATGACTTATTTCATTTAACTGACCTATGACATGACTTATTTCATTTAACTGACCTATGACATGACTTATTTTATTCACTGACCTATGACATGACTTATTTTATTTAACTGACCTATGACATGACTTATTTCATTTAACTGACCTATGACATGACTTATTTCATTTAACTGACCTATGACATGACTTATTTCATTTAACTGACCTATGACATGACTTATTTTATTTAACTGACCTATGACATGACTTATTTCATTTAACTGACCTATGACATGACTTATTTCATTTAACTGACCTATGACATGACTTATTTCATTTAACTGACCTATGACATGACTTATTTCATTTAACTGACCTATGACATGACTTATTTCATTTAACTGACCTATGACATGACTTATTTTATTTAACTGACCTATGACATGACTTATTTCATTTAACTGACCTATGACATGACTTATTTTATTCACTGACCTATGACATGACTTATTTCATTTAACTGACCTATGACATGACTTATTTTATTCACTGACCTATGACATGACTTATTTTATTTAACTGACCTATGACATGACTTATTTCATTTAACTGACCTATGACATGACTTATTTCATTTAACTGACCTATGACATGACTTATTTCATTTAACTGACCTATGACATGACTTATTTTTTATACTGACCTATGACATGACTTATTTCATTTAACTGACCTATGACATGACTTATTTTATTCACTGACCTATGACATGACTTATTTCATTTAACTGACCTATGACATGACTTATTTTATTCACTGACCTATGACATGACTTATTTCATTTAACTGACCTATGACATGACTTATTTTATTTAACTGACCTATGACATGACTTATTTTATTTAACTGACCTATGACATGACTTATTTTATTTAACTGACCTATGACATGACTTATTTCATTTAACTGACCTATGACATGACTTATTTTATTCACTGACCTATGACATGACTTATTTCATTTAACTGACCTATGACATGACTTATTTTATTCACTGACTTATGACATGACTTATTTTATTTAACTGACCTATGACATGACTTATTTCATTTAACTGACCTATGACATGACTTATTTTATTTAACTGACCTATGACATGACTTATTTTATTCACTGACCTATGACATGACTTATTTCATTTAACTGACCTATGACATGACTTATTTCATTTAACTGACCTATGACATGACTTATTTCATTTAACTGACCTATGACATGACTTATTTCATTCACTGACCTATGACATGACTTATTTTATTCACTGACCTATGACATGACTTATTTTATTTAACTGACCTATGACATGACTTATTTCATTTAACTGACCTATGACATGACTTATTTTATTCACTGACCTATGACATGACTTATTTCATTTAACTGACCTATGACATGACTTATTTTATTCACTGACCTATGACATGACTTATTTTATTTAACTGACCTATGACATGAATTATTTTATTTAACTGACCTATGACATGACTTATTTTATTCACTGACCTATGACATGACTTATTTCATTTAACTGACCTATGACATGACTTATTTTATTCACTGACCTATGACATGACTTATTTCATTTAACTGACCTATGACATGACTTATTTCATTCACTGACCTATGACATGACTTATTTCATTCACTGACCTATGACATGACTTATTTCATTTAACTGACCTATGACATGACTTATTTCATTTAACTGACCTATGACATGACTTATTTTATTCACTGACCTATGACATGACTTATTTTATTCAACTGACCTATGACATGACTTATTTTATTCAACTGACCTATGACATGACTTATTTCATTCACTGACCTATGACATGACTTATTTCATTCAACTGACCTATGACATGACTTATTTCATTCACTGACCTATGACATGACTTATTTCATTTAACTGACTTATGACATGACTTATTTCATTTAACTGACCTATGACATGACTTATTTCATTTAACTGACCTATGACATGACTTATTTCATTTAACTGACCTATGACATGACTTATTTTATTCACTGACCTATGACATGACTTATTTCATTTAACTGACCTATGACATGACTTATTTCATTTAACTGACCTATGACATGACTTATTTTATTCACTGACCTATGACATGACTTATTTCATTTAACTGACCTATGACATGACTTATTTCATTTAACTGACCTATGACATGACTTATTTCATTTAACTGACCTATGACATGACTTATTTCATTTAACTGACCTATGACATGACTTATTTTATTCACTGACCTATGACATGACTTATTTCATTTAACTGACCTATGACATGACTTATTTCATTTAACTGACCTATGACATGACTTATTTTATTCACTGACCTATGACATGACTTATTTCATTTAACTGACCTATGACATGACTTATTTCATTTAACTGACCTATGACATGACTTATTTCATTTAACTGACCTATGACATGACTTATTTCATTTAACTGACCTATGACATGACTTATTTCATTTAACTGACCTATGACATGACTTATTTTATTTAACTGACCTATGACATGACTTATTTCATTCAACTGACTTATGACATGACTTATTTCATTCAACTGACTTATGACATGACTTATTTCATTCAACTGACTTATGACATGACTTATTTCATTTAACTGACCTATGACATGACTTATTTCATTTAACTGACCTATGACATGACTTATTTCATTCAACTGACTTATGACATGACTTATTTCATTCAACTGACTTATGACATGACTTATTTCATTCAACTGACTTATGACATGACTTATTTCATTTAACTGACCTATGACATGACTTATTTCATTCAACTGACCTATGACATGACTTATTTCATTCAACTGACTTATGACATGACTTATTTCATTCAACTGACCTATGACATGACTTATTTTATTTAACTGACCTATGACATGACTTATTTCATTCAACTGACTTATGACATGACTTATTTCATTTAACTGACCTATGACATGACTTATTTCATTTAACTGACCTATGACATGACTTATTTCATTTAACTGACCTATGACATGACTTATTTTATTCACTGACCTATGACATGACTTATTTCATTTAACTGTCCTATGACATGACTTATTTCATTTAACTGACCTATGACATGACTTATTTTATTTAACTGACCTATGACATGACTTATTTTATTCACTGACCTATGACATGACTTATTTCATTCACTGACCTATGACATGACTTATTTCATTTAACTGTCCTATGACATGACTTATTTCATTCAACTGACTTATGACATGACTTATTTCATTCAACTGACCTATGACATGACTTATTTCATTTAACTGACCTATGACATGACTTATTTCATTTAACTGACCTATGACATGACTTATTTTATTTAACTGACCTATGACATGACTTATTTTATTTAACTGACCTATGACATGACTTATTTCATTTAACTGTCCTATGACATGACTTATTTTATTTAACTGACCTATGACATGACTTATTTCATTTAACTGTCCTATGACATGACTTATTTATTTAACTGACCTATGACATGACTTATTCATTTACTGACCTATGACATGACTTATTTCATTTACTGACCTATGACATGACTTATTTCATTCAACTGACCTATGACACGACTTATTTTATTTAACTGACCTATGACATGACTTATTTCATTTAACTGTCCTATGACATGACTTATTTTATTTAACTGACCTATGACATGACTTATTTTATTCACTGACCTATGACATGACTTATTTCATTTAACTGACCTATGACATGACTTATTTCATTTAACTGACTGACTATGACATGACTTATTTTATTCACTGACCTATGACATGACTTATTTTATTCACTGACCTATGACATGACTTATTTTATTCACTGACCTATGACATGACTTATTTCATTTAACTGACCTATGACATGACTTATTTCATTCACTGACCTATGACATGACTTATTTCATTTAACTGACCTATGACATGACTTATTTTATTCACTGACCTATGACATGACTTATTTTATTCAACTGTCCTATGACATGACTTATTTCATTTAACTGACCTATGACATGACTTATTTCATTTAACTGACCTATGACATGACTTATTTTATTCACTGACCTATGACATGACTTATTTTATTCAACTGTCCTA
>CM014092.1:34626859-34644359 GCA_004119915.2 Collichthys lucidus | reverse complement strand
TGACATGACTTATTTCATTCACTGACCTATGACATGACTTATTTTATTCACTGACCTATGACATGACTTATTTCATTTAACTGACCTATGACATGACTTATTTTATTTAACTGACCTATGACATGACTTTTTTCATTTAACTGACCTATGACATGACTTATTTCATTCACTGACCTATGACATGACTTATTTCATTTAACTGACCTATGACATGACTTATTTTATTTAACTGACTTATGACATGACTTATTTTATTTAACTGACTTATGACATGACTTATTTTATTCACTGACCTATGACATGACTTATTTCATTTAACTGACCTATGACATGACTTATTTTATTCAACTGACCTAAGACATGACTTATTTTATTTAACTGACCTAAGACATGACTTATTTTATTTAACTGACCTATGACATGACTTATTTCATTCACTGACTTATGACATGACTTATTTCATTTAACTGACCTATGACATGACTTATTTTATTTAACTGACCTATGACATGACTTATTTCATTTACTGACCTATGACATATTTCATTTAACTGACCTATGACATGACTTATTTCATTTAACTGACCTATGACATGACTTATTTCATTTAACTGACTTATGACATGACTTATTTCATTTAACTGACCTATGACATGACTTATTTCATTTACTGACCTATGACATATTTCATTTAACTGACCTATGACATGACTTATTTCATTCACTGACCTATGACATGACTCATTTCATTTAACTGACCTATGACATGACTTATTTCATTTAACTGACCTATGACATGACTTATTTCATTTAACTGACTTATGACATGACTTATTTCATTTAACTGACTTATGACATGACTTATTTCATTTAACTGACTTATGACATGACTTATTTCATTTAACTGACCTATGACATGACTTATTTCATTTAACTGACCTATGACATGACTTATTTCATTTAACTGACCTATGACATGACTCATTTCATTTAACTGACCTATGACATGACTTATTTCATTTAACTGACCTATGACATGACTCATTTCATTTACTGACCGGTCTTTGTTTTCGTTGCCACTGTCTCGTTTATGAAACACCATGGTGTAACGAGCAACATCAGCAGGTGGCCGAACAATCTTCATTTTCTGCAGCTCCACCCTGTGAGGCAGCAGAGCCAAATGATCAGTGAATGAATGAACATGATGACAAATGATCTTTGGTGTTTTCACCCGTTTGTGTCCCACCTGATGCGAAGGTCATCGTCTTCTCCACCCCAGCCCCAGTAGGTGTTTGAGAAGCCATTAACTTGAAGAAACTGTGTTTTGGTCATCGCTGTGACTCCTCCAAAGTAACCTTTGTATCGGAGCCTGAGAGCAGCACAACATGAAGATTCAACAGATATACATACAAACACATACAAATCACTCCGCCCACACCTGCTTTGTAAACATGATGGAGGCAGATGAGAAGCAACACCTGAGCATCGCCAGGCCACACTCGACCCTACAATTTCTATATTCAACAGAATATTAATACAGCTGCTGATTCAGGATTCACTCACTCGCTCACAGACTTACTTGTATCCTGTGACAATTGCGGCCCACCCACCAAGTGTTTGGGCTGCTCGTCACACATGTAGAAATTGTGATCGTTTTCAGGAACCAGGTCGACATCATGGAAGATGAAACAGTCCCAGGTGTGATCTTTCAGAGCCTCCAAATAACCAACGTTCAGTAACTTGGCACGGTTAAAAGTTGCATCACCAGCCTTCAAAAACAAAAAAGAAAAAATATATATTTTATTGTGTTTAAGATAACACACAATAAAACATGAGACAACATGACACTATACTACATAATGACAATACAATAAGACATGACACGCTAAGACACAGACGATGACATTACCCCAAAAAAATACTCTGTTATAAAATACCATACAAGTAGAAAATAAGAAATGATAACACAACTAATAATAAGACAAGACAAAATGAGATACAATCTTAAAGATACTAAGAATAGATAAGTCATGATAACATCTGATACAATAAAAAATATGATTAGACGTGACGAGATACAATACAGAATGAAATAGGACATAAGACAGGACACAATTAGATTTTAGTCTTTAAGTTTTGCTCTGCGTGAAATGTCGTTTGAGTGACGTTTGCAGTCACATCATTATATTTAGTTATATCCGGAATTTTAACATTTACTGAAATAATAAAGCGTAGGACTAAAGACAACAATATGAAGTATGAAAAATATGATGTCCAGTGTCAGTGCCAGTTCAGAAGCCTCTTGCTGTTTGGTCGGTGCTTTGCTGTGAAATCTTACCTGTTGGATGACATAGATGGCGTAATGTATCTGCTGCCTCTGCAGGAAAGGGTGCAGGTGGTGCAGCAGGTAAAGGAGGTGTCTCTCTCTGCTGCGATGAGGGATGAGGATGGCGACACTCTGCCTCGCCGTGCAGTCGGTGGGCTCGTACTCGCCTTCAGTCACCTGTCTGTTTTCTCTCTCCACGTCCTTCAGTTTCAGAGAGGACTCAAAGGACAGTGGCACAGCTCCACCTGAGTGACAGCGTTACAACATGCAGGTCAAACTATATGTAGCAACTAGGGGTGAAGCGATTCGTCGACGTCATCGATAACGTCGCTTATGTAAATTCGTCGACTCGTGAAACGTGCGCCGATGCGTCGCGGTCGCATGGCAGCGGGCGTATATGCGGAAGTAAGATGGCTGCTCGCGGTAAAAACAATGGCGGTAGGGGTGGGCGATATATCGAGTATACTCTGTTCATGTAAATGTTTTAAGCCGTCTGCATTTAATTCTCCGGGGATTCGCCTGTCACTCACTCCTGCTGCTCACAGCACGCAGCACACTGCCCCGCCCACCCAGAAACATCCCCTGCACGCATGCGTACTTTCTGTATCAAGTGAGGAGAGACGTGAAGAGCGAGTTAATCAAAGATGGAGACGGACGACTTGGTTCAGAAGAAAAACAGCTGCGGTCACGCCGTCTCTCGTTTTCACGTGGTCACGTCAGCTGTTCCAATATTTTTACGTGCGCCCTTATTGCGACTTTATGTCAAATACTAAAATACTAAAAAATAAAACCGGGAAAGTCAGCGCTAGCTTACTGCAGCATGTGGACACTTCCGGTTTTCAAAATAAGACGTGGGTGTTAAATGTATTAAACGTTTATTTATAAATATGAAGAATGGTTAAAATTTGATTTAAAAAAGTGTCTCATAAGCCAAGTATGATCCTGCACTGCTTCAATGCTCATATGTACATTATGACATATGTTAAAAATTCATTTAAAAAATATGACAAGTGTTAAAATGCTATAAAGAGTGTGTGTTGAAGGCAACATTTCATCTTGTTACTTTTGAAACAAAGGTTTTGTTTTTCAAGAGATGTGTTTGAATAAAATCTTGAAATATTAAGAAGACATGCTTTTGTAATTAAATCATTGTTAGAATAATTGATAAAAAATAATTGTTAGATTAATCGATAGAAAATAATCGTTAAATGCAGCCCTGGTAGCAACAACATGTAACACGTGAAATCAGACGACATAATTAGAACATACTGTATGTACGAATGAAAAGAGTCAAAGATCAGACTGAAACCAGTGTTTAACAACCGTCCATGTTGGTTCTGTTAAACACAAACAGCACAATGAGTCACCTGTACACAGGTGAGCTCACAGAGTAACGAGTGCTGCTTCGTTAACTTCACCAGGTTGTCAAACAAACAAACCTGATCATTTTTTAACAGATCACACGATGTTTGAGAGCCCTCGTTAACCAGCCAACACTCACGGAGTAACGGAGACTCCTCTGGACATTCAGCTCTGGGTGGAGGAGTTTTTAAGCGATCCGTTGACACCGTCCAGGAGTTGAGCTTGTTCCTCAGAAGGTCTCCTTTGGAGGTTTGTGTCATGGTCGAGGAAACCTGCACCGACTTCACCGTTTCACCTGAAAATGCTGCGACCCAGACAAGCACCGACAGCGAGACGAGGAGCAGGATCAAATACTTCGCCCTCCGCAGGAGCTTGCACACGGGTGAACAGAAGCCCATGGCTGGGTGACGTGAACCGGAGACGGACAGAGTCAGTGACCAGTCAGCCCATGGTGGAGAAACATTCTGTCACTCCATCGCTCAGACAGCTTCAGCAGGTAAGCCCTTCCACACCTGAGACAGAAAACCAACAGGTGAGCTCACTTCTGGTTTTAACCAGAGCTGAACAAAAAAAAAACAATGAGATGTTATCGTCGAACAAACACACTGTTCAGGTGAGCAGGTGTATTCTGTCTCACAAAGAGCCACCACACCCAGTAACCCAACACCTGGTTTCACCTGTACCTCCGCCTCACCTGTCCTGTATCTCCGCCTCACCTGTCCTGTATCTGTCCTGTACCTCCGCCTCACCTGTCCTATATCTGTCCTGTACCTCCGCCTCACCTGTCCTGTATCTGTCCTGTACCTCCGCCTCACCTGTCCTGTATCTGTCCTGTACCTCCGCCTCACCTGTCCTGTATCTGTCCTGTACCTCCGCCTCACCTGTCCTGTATCTGTCCTGTATCTCCGCCTCACCTGTCCTGTATCTGTACCTCCGCCTCACCTGTCCTATATCTGTCCTGTATCTCCGCCTCACCTGTCCTGTACCTCCGCCTCACCTGTCCTATATCTGTCCTGTATCTCCGCCTCACCTGTCCTGTATCTCCGCCTCACCTGTCCTGTTCATTGCTGAGATTTGAACACTTTGTTATTTTAAATGAAATGTTGGATGTTTGTTTTCACAAGCTAAGCTAACAATGCTAGCTTCAAACAGCACCATGTCACAGCTGTGAACAGCTGATTTTACCGCGCCTGTCACGCGCCTGTGGGCTCCTTCTTCTCTTGTTAATCAGCTTCAATCATTAAAACTAATTTGTTTTGAGAAGCGGCTAGCCGTTAGCCGCTAGCCGTTAGCAGCTAGCCGTTAGCCGCTAGCCGTTAGCTGCTAGCCGTTAGCAGCTAGCCGTTAGCTGCTAGCCGTTAGCAGCTAGCCGTTAGCCGCAGAGTTTCTGTAAACTGGTTTGAAAGTTGAAGTTTGACAGAAGCCGTTGGAAAGAGTGAAGCACGCGCACAGGCAGACGCCCTCCTCATCAAATTAATCAGTGTCTTTGATTAATTAATGTCAGTCAGCGGTTTGTCTTCTTACCTTGTTAGCCACAAGCTAACCACGGACAGCAACACGTCACACACTTCTGCCGGATGTACTTCAGAATAAAAGCTTCAGCAGTAACCGACTAGAGCATGTAACAGGAAGCTTTCTTTGTTTTCTGTCCATCAGGTGTGTGTCAGCCTGTCACGTGTTCAGCAGCTACCTGATGACGTCACCTCACCTGTTTGCTTCGTCTCCTGAACGTGTGACCTTCACACACAGAGCTTTATTTTGAAGGCAGCATCAACAAACAGGAAGTCTTGTCATGTGTGCTTCCGCTCTGTGGTTTTTAAAGTAAACGTCATCCCCCTGATTACTCAAACGTTACTTTTTATTTTAAATAATATAAAATACAAATAAACACAGTGTTTCGGTCACCAGACTCCGCGAGTCACTCTGCTCTGGTAGGAGGCTGCGGTCCATCAGAACCAGAACCTCGTGCCACAAGAACCGTTTCGGTCCGTCTGCTGCCAGCCTCACCAACAAGGCCCTGCACCCAGCCTCCCCATGTCACACTGACAGTGATGTGTTACATCAACACTTTTGTTTTGTTAAATACCTGCATATTTAAAATATTACAGTTCCTGCACAGCTGTACATACTGTATATACTGTGTATACTGTGTATACTGTGTATACTGTGTATATGTATTTATATTGTTTATACTTTTATTACTTGGTTTCTTCATGATTCTTAGAGAATGTTTGTTTTGCACCAATGACACCAAACCTTATAGTCCTTATATGTGAAAAATACTTATATACATACTGACGTTAACATGTGAATCTTCACATGTGGGTATGAACATGTGAACTCTCTGTGTTTGCACATGTCACAGGCTCGTGAAGATCTTCAGAGGAAAGTTTCCACAGACGTTCATGAACATTCAGGCAATGTGTTGGCAACATTTATAAACAGTTTGTTATAAAGTTCAGGTCTTCATATTTTATATCTGAGCTGCTGCTGGATCACAGGTCCAGACTGTGGTCCAGATCTGATGGCTGAACCTCAGCAGCTATAGATCAACAATAAACTGGACCAATGACCTCTTCAGATATTAGTTTCTTTACTTGAGGGTCTAAGGACAGAGGGTGTCATTCTCTGTACAGATTGTAAAGCCCTCCGAGGTTGAATTGAATTGAAACACACTGTTGAGAATTTGACATCTTCAGCTTGTCCTGTCCCTCCGCCTCACCTGTCATCTTCATCTATATATATATATATATATATATTCTTAATTAACGAGCCTCTGATCACATGTCAGTCTCACATTACAAGTTTACTTTAATCACATTCATCTAAATAAGAAACAACAGATGCCAGTTTGAAGATCTGATGATTTTTTAATTGTACAAAATCTTGAGCAGTGATCATCAGAGTTACACTGAAACACCGACAGACGATTCAACAAAATAAACTTTTTATCACATGTTAAGAAGTAAAAGATTTTCAGAATACGACCAATCACATTATGACATACGATGACATCATGGGATCACATGAGCGAACTCCTCCTGGACTCCTCAAAGCTCAGAGACAGAGTAACGGTCCCGCTGCCGAAGCTCACTCGTGGTTTTGCTGACGCTGGGTCGTCGTTGGTCTTCAGGCTGATGGATGATGATGGAGTTGAGGCTGAAGATCCTCCGATGCTGCTGGACTTCTTTCTGGCGGCTGTGCTGTGTTTCAGTGTCGCTTTGGCAGCCACTTTGAAAGCATGGGCCGCAGTGCTGCATCTGACTTCTTCTATGGTGTTCCTGGACGGTTTGAAAAGGATGATGTAGACCTTGTTGAAGAAGATGCATGCCAGCATCCCAAAGCTAGAAGCTAGGATCGCAATTACCTCCACTGCTGAAACAAACTTGCCATGTGTGCTAAAGTAGGCAGGGATGAATGATATCCAGACAATAAAAAAGATGAGCATGCTGAATGTGATGAACTTGGCCTCTGTGAAGTTTTCCGGAAGTTTCCGTGATTTAAAAGCAAAAAAGAAACAAATAGCTGCCAGGAGGCACGTGTAGCCAATCAAAAACCCAAGAGCCATCACAGAGCCTTCATTACAGGTGATGAAGATGATCTCATCGATGTCATGGTTCCTGTAGCTGGAGGGGGGGGCGTTGTAAAGCCACACCACACAGATCATGACCTGAACAAATGTGCACAGAAACACCAGCAGGAATTGCAGGTTCAACCCCCACCATTTACGATGAAGACTCGTGGGGATCTTGGCCTCAAACACCAGAAGCACTCTGTTGGTCTTGACGAGGATGCAAGAGATGCAGAGGACAAAACTGATCCCAAAGGCTGGTTGGCGTAAGCGGCATGTCCAGTCTTGTGGCTCTCCGATGAAGACAAGCGAGCTGGAGAAGCAACAGATGAGTGAGAAGAGGAGGACGTAGGACAGCTCTCGGTTTGTGGCCTTCACTATCGGGGTGTTTCTAAATCTGACAAAGACTCCCATCACGAAGGCCGTCAGGACCACACCAAATACTGCACATATGGCCAAGGCAATCCCAAATGGCTCTGTCCATGATAGAAACTCAATTTCCTTCAGGAAGCAGAACGTATGGTTCCCGTTCGACCAAGAGTTGTTTGGACACTTGGCACAAACGCTGGCATCTGTAAAATAAAGAATCACCTGTCATGAGATCATCCAGGTGTAACATCATAGACTGTGGATGTTTGGTATCTTGGTACCTTTGTGGTTACTGAACTCTCCATCTGAACACTCGGTGCACTCGAAGCAGCATGTGGGCATGCTGTCGATGATGCCTTTTCTGGTTCCAGGTTCACAATCCTCACTGCAGTTAGAGAATGGCACCTACAGGATGGAGACACCGAAGTGGACAAAGATGTGTTTTATACCCTCAGACCTGTGACATAACTCATCTCCTTATTTCATTATTAGCAACAAGCTAACAACCATAGCAACACTCAGTCGCTAAAGGCATATTTTTCTCAGGAGTTGGTGGAGACCAAAACAGAGCTAAAAGGAGGTAAAAGGTGAGTGAATATTAAACTTTGATGAATGAATATTAATGATGTTTCATGTCTGCTGGATGTTAACTTCAGCAACTATTTGTTAACATGCTTGTCTGTGATGCTTGAGCTAGTTCAGCTAAATAAATAAAAAAAATAATGAAGTGATGATCTTCATTATTACATTTGAAAAACATCTGTGTCCCAACGTTGATTTCTGTCAGGAGAACTCAGACGACATTAACAGGAACACATATAAAACTGACCTCAGAGCTGAACCCATTCCACAGGATCTTGGTGTTGTCGATCAGCAGTTTGGCGCCTCTCTTGGCATGCATGCTGTGGAAGCCGATCTCCTCAAACACCACAGACCCGTCCTCAGCAGACCTGTGCCAGTTTATGATGGTGTAGTTTGCTGACAGGTCTGCGTTCTCATCAAAGTGCATCTTTTCTCCCATACTGTTGGTGTAGTTCAGATGTCTGAGCTGCTTCAGGACCTGTGGAGTAGAACATATTTGGACATCTCATCAGTAAACCATCAGATATTCTTCTGCTTTGGTAAAGATTCAATGTCTCACCTGCCAGGCTTCCATTTTCTTTATATCTGCACAGGAGTTGTTGGCAAAAAGTCCATGTCCAGGTGTGCAGGTGAGGATGTCCTGCAGGGCGTGTGCGATTGAATACACTGCGACGTAGACATTGTATGAAATCCGTAGATGAGTGTGGTCCATGTACGGGGTTTCAACGCTCGTGATGTCTTCCTCACCGGTACACAAAGGTCTGAAACTTCTGCTGCCATTCTCACTTTCCTGCCACCTCGGGCTGTCCTCCAAGTAACAGTTGAAGGTTTCTTCCCAAAACTCCCGGATGAATTCGTTGTGACTGTCCCTCATTGGTTGGACTTGTTGTAAGAACTCTCTAAATCCAGGTATACGGCCCGCCTTCAGGGCAAAGCCGATTGTTCCTGCCACAACATCCAGATACTCTGGTTTAGCAATGAGAGAGGAGGTTGCCCATGCCTCACTGGCTAACCAGATCCGATCTGTGATGTTTCTCTGCACCATCTCTTTGATTAAAGGCTCAATGTCCGGCCCACTTGCAAATACAACAATGACTTTAGCGGTGGAGTTCTCAATCCTGTCAGCCAGAGCTTGGATTTCATAATCCTCAAAGTACTGAGAGATGAGTTCATTCAGGTGGATGCAGATGTCTCGCTCTTCCATCTCCTTCTCAAATTTTTCGATCCCTGGACGTCCATAGTCATCATCCGAGGCCACAGCGATGACCCAGTTCCACTGAAAGTACTCGATAATGTCTGCCATGGCCGTGGCCTGGTACTCATCAGTGGGAATGGTCCTCATGAAGGACTTGTACTGGTTCTTGTTGCTCAGTAAGCGACTAGAGGAGGCGTAGCTGATCTATAATAGTTCAGACGAGAATATAAACACATAATTATCAAACATTCATTTCACTGGATGTAAAATTAGTACGCACCATGAGTGCAGAAAGAGTCACCAACAGGAAAAGACAAACCGTAAAATACCATGGAGAATCGCTGTTTGAGCCACCAGAACCACAATCTGCACTTTAAGGGTTCTACACCGCTGCATTAGGGGGCGGGATGCTATGCTAATTTTATGTTAATGATCGTTTTAGGACCGCCCACAAAATGATGGACTAGTGAAAAAGTCTTTTCACGTGTTTTCAGCAACGTTTTTCCAACATATTTATTGTGTTTTGAAAGAAAACATGGAATTGCCTTTACACAGACTTTAAGGCGTTGACAGGTGATGCCGATGTTACTCACCTGAGGAATATAAAACAGACCCAAGAGGTTTGCGACTGCTGTGGACACTGCAGATCCAGCTGCTCCAACCACTGCAATGGTTGCTGGGATGTGATCAGTGCAGTTACAAAATTCATCTAAATTCAGGGAGTCGATCTTATTCTGAGCCACAAAACTCAGAGTGGCCTCCAGAGCCTTAGACACGGTGTTACAGGTGTCAAAGATCCTGTAACCCAGTGTCATGTTGGGCAGCAGCATGCTGCTGTTGTTTATCTCTTCAATTGCAAAAATCATCGCCTGCAGCCAACGGAAACCACGGAAATTAAACCTGCAGAAGGAAACAAGGACTAAGATGAGTTAAAATCTTTGATGGATTCGTGTTTGACTGATTTAAACTTTACCTGACACACTGAGTGGATTCAGGCCGCGCTGCGAGGTCCTGGTCTTTGGACGCAACACCAAAGTGGATTGGAAAAAGACCTCCGAGCAAAATGTCCCCAGTCATCTGAGCTCTTTGATGAGGTCCATAAGATGAAATCACATAACTGGACCCAAACAGTACCAGATAATACAGAACCAGCCTCATCTTTCTGTCCTTTTGTTTTCTACGACTCCTCACAGTTTATTATCCACCAATCAGTTTCACTGTGAACATATTGACTGCAGAAAAACAGAAAATGTGTTTTTAATTAACAGTAAACAAACAAGAAATATAGTCACAATGTTTATACAAGTTTTTTTTAAAAGTCTTTTCTTTTAATGTCGCGGAATTTAAACACGTCACACTTTTTTTCATGCTGCTTTAAAATCTGAACTGAAGCAGACGTTTAACATGAGCTGAGAGTGAAGTCACAGTCTAATGAGCGTCCTTCCTGCAAATACTCAGCGTCATGCCATGTCCACTGAACCCAGGAAACTTCACGATAACCCTCCTGGAAAATGCTACAGCAGAGACGCCATAATGAAGCTAAAACAGCACAAAGAGACTGCCGCCAACATCCAGTCAAAATCAAATGTTCACCTCCATCAAACCATCATTATCATCAGTGTTTGATGACAGAAAAATGTTTAAAGGATTTAATAAATACAGAAAAACAAACTCATCAAAGTATTTCAGATTAATTTGATCAAACTTCTTGATTTTCTAATGTTTTAACTCTGAATTAAAAACCAGAAACTCACCATCTGAAGTCTTGATTCAAAGAGTCGTGAACAGCTTCAGGTCTTTTCCTAAAATATCCAAAGAGCTGAATGAATTCATTGCAGGATTGAGGATGGAGGTAAAGAGGTGAAGCTGTTTCTGCGGGTCAATCATTAACAGAGTTGGGGGCGTCCATTTCCTTCAGCTAATGAAGTCCACTCACAGCTCAGTCCTCCTGAAAACTAAATAACGAGTTTAAGATTATTTTAACCAGAATATATCTTGATGAACACATGAGCACTACATAAACACCACACCAACATGACAGGAGACACTGAAGGACAGAACATGAGGGAAAGATGAAGGTTATTATATGTTTTATAAGTGAATTCATTTGTCAAACATCTTCTGAAGATAAAGTTAAAACAAGTCCATCAGTTCAGATGAAAATCGCTTTTCAGTTTAGATAAACTAACTTCAGTTCAGTTTGAGACAAACGAGCTGTGATGACGGCCTGGAGTCAGAGGATTGCATCTTGATGTTCCTCAAACATTCGTCTCTTCATGCTCTAATGAACTTCTCAGTTTGTTGCTGAGCAGACGTCTGCAGACAAAAACATCCAGTTTACAACATATGACTTATCCACCATGCCACCGTGTGCACAAGGCATAATGGGTGCTCCTAAAAAGTGAACTCGTCTTCGTCTCTGTCAGATTAATGAAGTTAATTTAAACAGAGGAACTGGTTTGGATCGTGCAGTCCTCAGAACCAGAATCAAATGAAAACTCTGCCCCCACGTGGACAATATGTGAAACACATCTTTGGGTTGAGGTTTAAATAAAAAAATTTTTAGCGTCATGTCGTCAAACAAATTTAATTATTAATAAAGATCATTACTTTAGATCATTGTCTTTGGTTTCTGAAGATTTAAAGCTAATTTTGTGTTTTTTAAGGTCCACTCTGTAGATGCGATGACATCTGGTTACTGATTGCAGCCCCTCGCCTGACCCCCTCCTCCCTTACATGAAGGAGAAACTACAGCAAAAGTTGCGATCTAGATCCAGTCGGTTCAGGTTCAGACACACACACACACACACACACACTCACACACACACACACTCACACACACACACACACACACACACACACCACCACACACACACACAACACACACCACACATCACACACACACCACTCACACACCACACACACACACACACACACTCACACACACCACACACACACACACACTCACACACACCACCTCCCACACACACACACACGCTCACACACACTCACACACACACCCCACACACACACTCCCACACACTCACACACACCACCCACACACACACTCCCACACACTCACACACACACACACACCACACACACACACACACACACACACTCACACCACACACACCACACACACACACTCACCACACACACCAACACCACACCACACACACACAACACACACACTCACACACACACACACTCACACACACACACACACTCACACACACTCACACACACACCACTCCCACACACACACCACACCCACACACACACTCACACACACCACCCTCACACACACACCACACCACCACACACACTCACACACACTCACACACACACCACACACTCACACACACACACACGCACACACCACACTCACACACACCAAACCAACACTCACACACACTCACACACTCACACACACTCACACACACACCACACACACACCACACACTCACACACTCACACACACACCACACACACACACACACACACACTCACACACACACACACACACCACACACACACCACACACCACACACACACACACACTCACACACACACAGCATAATTTTTTGACACGAACATTTGAAAATTCACAGAATGTGAAAAATGTGAAAGAGTTCAGAGGAACAGATTCAGCTTTTCACGTTCAGACCGGATCAGAACACATCAGGCTTCAGTCTGGATCAGAACACATCAGGCTTTAGTCTGGATCAGAACACATCAGGCTTCAGTCTGGATCAGAACACATCAGGCTTTAGTCTGGATCAGAACACATCAGGCTTTAGTCTGGATCAGAACACATCAGGCTTTAGTCTGGATCAGAACACATCAGGCTTCAGTCTGGATCAGAACACATCAGGCTTCAGTCTGGATCAGAACACATCAGGCTTCAGTCTGGATCAGAACACATCAGGCTTTAGTCTGGATCAGAACACATCAGGCTTTAGTCTGGATCAGAATCGCAGCTACACGAGAAGGTAAGAAGATAAAACATATATGATTTCACTTTGGTAGATAATTTATGTAATGTAATAATATTATTTAGTATTTCTTTATTTATAGAATCTGAATGTCTGAATCATTTTAAATGTAAACGTTTGATTACTCAGTGATGATGTAAAATATTTAAGGAACAGTTAAAATTTAATGTTTTATAAACACATAAACTGATGACATATGAACTTATCATCAATAATAAAACGTTTGAGGTGAATCTCTCTCGGTTTATTTCAGAAGCTGAACTTACAATTCATAATTCTGATGAAGTGAGACAAAAGATGAAAACAATGTTATGAATGAGATCATAGTTACCGCTATGAATTCAGTTATAAATGTAATTATAGACAGTTATGAATGTTGTTATGAATGTAGTTATAAGCATGTTTTAATAGTTATAAATGTAATTATAGACAGTTATGAATGTGTTATGAATGTAGTTATAAGCATGTTTTAATAGTTATAAATGTAATTATAGACAGTTATGAATGTTGTTATGAATGTAGTTATAAGCATGTTTATTAGTTATAAATGTAATTATAGACAGTTATGAATGTAGTTATGAATGTAGTTATAAGCATGTTTTATTAGTTATAAATGTAATTATAGACAGTTATGAATGTTGTTATGAATGTAGTTATAAGCATGTTTTATTAGTTATAAATGTAATTATAGACAGTTATGAATGTTGTTATGAATGTAGTTATAAGCATGTTTAATAGTTATAAATGTAATTATAGACAGTTATGAATGTGTTATGAATGTAGTTATAAGCATGTTTTAATAGTTATAAATGTAATTATAGACAGTTATGAATGTTGTTATGAATGTAGTTATAAGCATGTTTTAATAGTTATAAATGTAATTATAGACAGTTATGAATGTTGTTATGAATGTAGTTATAAGCATGTTTTATTAGTTATAAATGTAATTATAGACAGTTATGAATGTTGTTATGAATGTAGTTATAAGCATGTTTTATTAGTTATAAATGTAATTATAGACAGTTATGAATGTTGTTATGAATGTAGTTATAAGCATGTTTTATTAGTTATAAATGTAATTATAGACAGTTATGAATGTTGTTATGAATGTAGTTATAAGCATGTTTTATTAGTTATAAATGTAATTATAGACAGTTATGAATGTTGTTATGAATGTAGTTATAAGCATGTTTTAATAGTTATAAATGTAATTATAGACAGTTATGAATGTAGTTATAAGCATGTTTTAATAGTTATAAATGTAATTATAGACAGTTATGAATGTTGTTATGAATGTAGTTATAAGCATGTTTTAATATTATAAATGTAATTATAGACAGTTATGAATGTTGTTATGAATGTAGTTATAAGCATGTTTTATTAGTTATAAATGTAATTATAGACAGTTATGAATGTTGTTATGAATGTAGTTATAAGCATGTTTTAATAGTTATAAATGTAATTATAGACAGTTATGAATGTAGTTATAAGCATGTTTTAATAGTTATAATGTAATTATAGACAGTTATGAATGTTGTTATGAATGTAGTTATAAGCATGTTTTAATATTATAAATGTAATTATAGACAGTTATGAATGTTGTCAGCAATAGTTGTGAATGCAGTTTTACAAACTGTTTCTGTTTGTTCTGTCCAACTGTCTCGGTTTATAGGATGTCCGGGTCAAAAATTGTGCAGTTCCTTCAGAGTCTGTCCCGCAAGAAACCTCTGGAGCCTGAAGGGGAGGAGTCCAACTTTAGGCGCTGCCTGACCACCCTGGACCTGGTGGCTCTGGGGGTCGGCAGCACGCTTGGGGCCGGCGTGTATGTACTGTCAGGACAGGTGGCCAGAACTGTAGCCGGGCCAAGCATCATCATCGCCTTCCTGATTGCAGCGGTGGCCTCTGTGTTTGCAGGACTCTGCTATGCTGAGTTTGGAGCTCGAGTCCCCAAAACTGGATCAGCGTATCTCTACAGCTACGTAACTGTGGGAGAGATTTGGGCTTTCATCACCGGCTGGAACTTGTTGTTGTCTTATGTCATAGGTAAAGATGATGTCATCAACGTTACCTTAAGGACTCGTTACGTTGTTTTATTGTTTGTTTATTTCCTGTTTAAGGCGCGTCCAGTGTTGCCCGAGCATGGAGTGGGACCTTTGATGATCTCATTGGAAACGTCATCTCCAGCTCTCTGGGCAAACACGCTGCCATGGATTTACCTGGATTGGCTCCATACCCAGACTTCTTTGCAGCAGGCCTCATCATGCTGTTGGCAGGTAAGTTTGTGACAGGTGACCAAATATAAGAATTCACTCTCATTTAAAGCCAAACAATTAAATAACATTTATTTTAACATTTCCTGTGTGTTATAGGGATTCTTGCGTTTGGTGTTAAAGAGTCCGCCATTGTAAATAAAGTTTTCACAGCTGTGAACATCCTGGTACTTCTGTTTGTGATCATCTCTGGAACCATTAAGGGCAACATCAACAACTGGAGCCTTGATGAGTCTGTCAGGGCAGGATACGAGTATAAACACCAACATTATCATCAATATCACCATTGTTATTATTATTGTTATTATTATTATTATTATTATTATTATCACTATTGTTATTATTATTGTTATTACCATAGAGAAATAAGTAACTGGCTGCTGTTTTTAACTTATTATTACAGGCCATTTAGATTCAGCAATCAGTTTGTTGATGATTATTAATATTATTTATCATTGTCATTGATTTGTTGTTTACAGAAACCAAACATCGCTAAATGAAACCGTCAGATTTGGTTCTGGAGGATTCTTTCCGTTTGGTTTTAAGGGAACTTTATCTGGAGCTGCTACTTGTTTTTATGCATTTGTTGGGTTTGACTGCATTGCTACCACAGGTGACCATTTATATACAGTATATTTTCATGTATATTACATTTATAGTTGTATTTTATATATGATCTATGAGTCAAGCTGAATGAGAGCCTTTGTTTTCAGGAGAGGAGGTTAAAAACCCTCAGAAGTCGATCCCTCTGGGTATCGTGGCGTCGCTCCTCGTCTGTTTCTTGGCATATTTCGGTGTTTCTGCAGCTCTAACTCTGATGATGCCGTACTTCCTGCTCAGTGTGAACAGCCCACTGCCCGTGGCCTTCACGTACATTGGCTGGAGTCCAGCAAAGTATGCGGTGGCTGTGGGATCCCTGTGTGCTCTGTCTACGAGGTGTGAAGGTCTTCACCTTCATCCAGCTCCACATTCATCTGTATTTATGTGTGTGTAGAGGGCAGGAGGTGATTGACAGATGATTGATTATTGATGAGCTGTTTCCCTGTCAGCCTGCTGGGTTCAATGTTCCCGATGCCTCGCGTCCTCTTTGCGATGTCCAGAGACGGACTTCTGTTCAGACCTCTGAGTAAAATGAGCGACAGACAAAGTCCAGTCACAGCGACGCTGACGTCAGGAGCTGCTGCCGGTAAAACACCTGATGAGATGTTGATGATGCCATAATGTAATAATGTAATAATAATGTAATATTGATTTACTCGTAATATTGTGGAAGAAATGTAATTAAAATGATTAAACGAATGCCTGTTTCAGCTGTCATGGCGTTGCTGTTTGACCTGAAGGCGCTGGTCGACATGATGTCAATAGGAACTCTGTTTGCTTACACACTTGTCGCCATCTGTATCCTCATATTAAGGTGCATATTATTACTGTCATTATGATTTGATGTGATCAAATGAAGAGTTGTCAGATATATTAATTATTGATTATTGAGCTGTTCTTCAGGTACCAACCTGAGTTCAGCGTGGACTCAGAACGTTTTACAGTTTCTGGATTGTTCTGTCCTCCCGTACAAGCGTCCACACGGACTTCGAAGAACGTGTCTGTAGTAACAGTTTTCATTGGTAAGTGACCTCATTCACGTTGTCTGTAATGATTGCATGATGTTCATGGTCAATGATCTGGACTTTCTTTCTTCAGTCTGTTTAGCTGTCATCTTGAGCCTTCTCATATCCAGGGCCGTGGACTCCCTGCAGGTCCTGGACTGGTGGATTTTACTCTGTGTCTCAGTGCTCACCCTGATGCTGGTCCTCCTGATCCTGATCATCT
>CM014092.1:34609359-34621859 GCA_004119915.2 Collichthys lucidus | reverse complement strand
GGTGAGTCGACGTGAGGACAGCGTCCCTCTGACTCGCCTGGAGCCGAGCGTCTAAAATTCACGATTTAAATCTGATGTTTTCAGAACAGGAAGCCCGCCATGTCGACCCAGAGGAGCCGTGACGAAGGAAGCACGGACCGGGTCAAAGTGTTCTTACGGATCCGACCTCTGACGGAAGCTGAGCGAAGCCAAGGGGAGGAACAGGTACGACACAAGGTCCACATAAAACCCGGGTCCTGGTTCTGATTCTGGTCCCTGGTCTTGATTGTGGTTCTGATTCTGGTTTCAGGGCTGTGTGGCAGTTCAAGATGAAGAAACTTTGCTGCTCAAAGCTCCCAAAGACTCTCAGAACATGAGGACCGCCGAGCGAGGGGTCACCCAGAACATGCACAAGTTCAGCTTCTCCAAGGTCAGACACAGAACGATGACATGAACTTATGAACATGTTCTTTCATTTAACCCGATGACCCGTCTGACTCAGATTTTCGGGCCGGAGACGACCCAGCAGCAGTTCTACGAGAACACAATGAAGAAGATGGTGAGCGACGTGCTGCAGGGAGAAAACCGCCTCATCTACACATATGGCGTGACCAATTCAGGAAAGACCTACACGGTTCAGGGTGAGTTCCAGAACTCGGATGGGCCCAAGGCCCAGTTTGATCAACGGGCAGTTCCAGAAGTCTCCATCTTTGATCCGCAGGTTCTGGTCGAGAGGCGGGCCTGTTGCCCCGGGCTTTAGTGTCTCTGTTCAGGAAGCTGCAGGGCCGTCTGTATGGCGCCATGGACCTGAAGCCCATCATGTACCAGGACGTGAGGCAGCTCAGTGCCGGCGAGGTCCGAGTGGAGGAAATCCGCAGAAAGTCTTTGCTCAAAGAGGTACAGAACCGCCGCCTTGTTCTTCAGTGGTGTCGACGTCTGCAGCACGTCAGAAATGATGTTTAGTGAAGAAGCCGACTACGAGAACGGATCATTGAGTCTGGTCAAACATCCGACAGAGGAACGTTCTGTCTCAAAGGTTTTCGTGTAAACCGTGTTCTGGTTCTGGCCCGCTCGCAGGTCTAAGCTGACAACTGGTTTTTGTTTCAGGATGAGAATTCTCATCGAGGCAGGTCGACCACGGTCTGGGACAGCGGGATCGGAGGTTTGTCCTCTACGAGTAACATCGCCATGCAGCTGGAAGGTGAGGAGGACTTCCTGTTCCTGGACACGATACATGATGCGTACATGAACGGGGCTCCGTTCCATTTCTCTTTTAAAACCTGCCGTGTTTTGGCTGACTCTGCAGAGACTGACAGCGTCTGTCTGGAGCCTGACAGCCTATCACACAGTGGCGGCGATGACCTTGAGGACGGCGTCCACTTTTCCATCTGGGTGTCCTTTTACGAGATCTACAACGAGTTCCTGTACGACCTTCTGGACGCCTCGCCGTCACTGGTGCCCCGAAAACGAGCCACGCTGAGACTGAGCGACGACAAGCAGGGCAACCCCTACGTCAAAGGTAACGCACCTGCTCCTCACAGTCACCACACAGGAAGTGATGTCACTGAAATACATTTGACACAATGCGTTCACTTCCTGTGTTTCGTCAGACCTAACTTGGATCCAGGTCCACAGTGCCGAGGAGGCCTGGAGGATCCTCCGGGCCGGGCGACGAAACCAGAGCTTCGCTAGCACGCACCTGAACCAGAACTCTAGCCGCAGGTAAGAACCGGTCCAACCTCCAAACCTTTCTGTTCATGTGTTTGACATGTCTGATCACACACGTATGACCCACGCAGCCACAGCATCTTCTCCATCCGTGTCCTGCACGTCCACCCGCAGGCAGACCCCGCCCCCCCGACCACGCACATCAGCGAGTAAGTTCACTTCCTGTTTCCTGTTTGGGAAGGCGTGTTCCTCCATGTTCACGTGACTGAACTCGTGTCCGCAGGCTGACCGTGTGCGACCTGGCTGGATCTGAACGCTGCAAAGAGCAACGCAACGGAGAGAGGATGAAGGAGGCGAACAACATCAACACGTCGCTGCTGACACTCGGACGCTGCATTGCTGCACTGCGGCACAACCAGAACAACAAGTACGCCAACAAACGAGCACGTAGAAGCTGCGTAGACCTCAGAGGCCCACATAGAGTCCTATACGGGTCTCTCTTAGACCGCTTTCATGAAATATGTTGCCCCAAAGACCTGACGTGCCCTGGTGATTCTGCAGGTCACGCCCCCCTCAGATGGTGCCCTTCAGGGACAGTAAACTGACCCGGGTCCTGCAGGGTTTCTTCTGTGGCCGAGGAACCTCCAGCATGGTGGTCAACATCAACCCGTGTGCATCCATCTACGACGAGACCCTCCAGGCTCTCAAGTTCTCCGCCATCGCTACTCAGGTTAGAAAACAAAGCTTTGATAGATTCAGATTTGGTTTCGTGTTGGAGAAATTAAACGTCCTTGCGTGTTTCAGCTCGTCCATGGCCCGTCCACCAAGACCAGGGTGGCCTACATCCTGTCACTGCTCCGCGAACCCACAGGAAGTGGCAACAACAGCTCGCTGATGGAAGACGACGAGGACGAGAGTGACACTGAAGACGGAGATATCACCATGTTGAACACAGAGGTAACATCCAGGATCCCAAGGCGTTGTTTCAAACCTGTTTTCAGACTCCTAACGTGCCTGTTCTCCCTCAAGGCTCTGCTCCAGGCCATCGATGTCCTGAAGAGGGAAGTTCATCGTCAGCGGGAGGAAAAGGAAGTTCTGGAGGCGAACGTGAGAGAAGAGGTCGTCTCTGAGATGATGGAGGTTATCACCGGGATGCAGGACGGCTTCAGGTATGTCTACATGTGTATGGTAGCATGTGTTTGTCTACATGTGAAGGATCGTGGTGTGTGTGTCATTCTGATTTGTGTTGTCGTCCTTCAGTGAGACGCTGGAGGCCGAGCAAGCGCTCCTTGAGGAGCGGTACGAGGATAAAATCAGCAACATTCAGAAACACCTGAAGATGTTTTACAGTCAGGAGCTGAAGGTGAGGCGTGGATCAGACCTCCACTTCATCAAAGTCTTCGTTATCTTCTCTGTGATCATCTTCATCCCCTCTTTCAGGAGCGTGATCAGGAGATTGAAGCTTTGTCTGCCGCCCTTGAGAAGAGGAAGGAAGCTGAACCGGTGTCGGTTCCACATGGAGACGCTGATGGTCCTCGGCGTTCTCAACGCCTCACTGCTCATACTGAACTCAGCCGACTGCGAGCCGAGCTGGATCAGTGTCAGGGCGAGCTGCTCGCCAAGACTCAAGGTGATCTGAAACGTGCGTGGTTCTGTTGATGTTCAGTTGTTCCCAGTACTGACGGTGTTCTGCTCGCAGAGCTGACGAAGCTGAAGATCCAGCTGGAAGTCCCGGGTTCAACAGGAACACTCACCAACACTGCCGACCGAAAGCTGGAGGAAGGCCAGCGAAACCTGCGCCAGCTGCGTCTGGACCTGCAGAGACTCGGGTCGGACCTGCAGTCCGGTGAACGGGCCTGCTGTCGCAACACAGGCGGGGAGAGGCTACGTCAGGCGTTAACCGCTGCTGATGAGACACTAGCCAAACAGGTAGGACACAGGATCAGGACGTTAACGGAGAAGTGTTTTCTTCCCGGGTTTGACTCCTGGCATCCCAAGTCAGTTTAGTTGGCTACACGAATGAACGAGCTAACCAGTTAGCCGTCACTCAGTAATCTGTCTGTAAATCACCCTGTGGTGACGTCAGTAAAATGTTACACTATAAATGTTTGATTCCTCTAACAGTATTCATATAAATCTGTCGGCACGATAAACGACTGATTTCTGCTTCACGCTTCTCTCCTCACCTCCTCCATGACGACCTTCTCTCCCCTCCTGACTCGCCTCCTCTCAGGATCAGATCCTGGTGGAGCTGCAGAACGGTCTGACACTCGTGAAAGCTGACTTAAGGCGGAAAGCAGAGACCCTGTCCCAGGTCCAGACCCAGCTGCCCCCCTCAGGTTCTGTTGCCATCACCACACCAGGTTCCTGTAAGAGGAGGGGCTGTGGAGCCGCCGTTCCAAGCGACACGGAGAACCGTCCTCCACAGAAACGCCCGTTTTTCCAGTCGCTGTTTCCGACGCGCACCCCAACACGCACATACAACACGCGTACCATGGAAGAGGCCAACGCGATGCCGTACTCATGGATCCTGAGGTCCCGTCAGCAGTCTCCACCCCGCAGCCCGGCCCCGACTCCCCGGCCAGCCCGTGGGAAGTACTGATCCGAGAGTCGCTTCTGATGACACCGAGTGTTTCTACATGCTGAGAGCTTTATAACTATTAATATCAAATATTCACCTTTACCTAACGCTTTAACAACGTTTAAATACTGTTCACACAATGTTCATGAGAAACTTTAAAACACACACTGTGCTGTGTGTTGGTGTGTGCATGCGTGTGTGTGTGTTTAACTTTTCACAATAAAATCTCTGAAACATTTTTCAGGCTTGTTTTTATATCAAAGTATTTCTTCAGCGTAGTAACAACATTAACATACTGCAATGTGAAGAAAGTTTGTTTATTGAAACATTTACATATTTACACTTCATGACACTCCACACACTGTTTACATGTGTGTATGAGCACACGTACAGCTGTGATGGAGGGTTACGGTCAAGGCGTGAATGAGATGAGGTTGAGTGGAGACACCCTCCTGACGGGTGTGTTGTTGTTGGAGAGCGGCGCGAACAGATCAGCTGATGGCGTCTCGATCTGATCCCGGACCTGTGAGATTTGCCTCAGCAAAGCTTTGCCCTCCTCACGGGCCTGCAGAGGGTGCCACAGAGACGCAGGTCAGTACTGTACTGACAAATACTACAAGTAATACAGGCTGCTGTCGGGCTTGAGGTAAACTCACATCGTTGTAGTCACAGCAGCGTTGAGCACAGAGCGATGCCTCGTCGTACAGTTTGTTCTTGAAGTAGTACTGACCCAGATACCTGAGCGCCGTGCTCACCTCAGCATGCTCCAGCTGCTCCTGATCAACAGACCCAGAACGTTAACGAGGCTTTAAATGAGCACACGCATGTGTTTGGTTTGTTAAGATCAGGCTTAAAAGTTAACGAGGAGTCAGACATTAACGGTGAATAAAACTAAACGTACCCCACAGGAGAAAATGTCCTGGATATAGAGCATGTAACACTGAGCCGCATCATCAGACTCATTCAGCTGTTCATGGAGCCTGACGGACAAATCAGTTTAATAATTATTTGTTAGTTATTCATTAAATATTAATTTGAAATCACAGTTGAAGGAGACTGACGTGACAACATGAAGATGACCTGAAGTTTAAACTCACTTCGCCAGTTTGAGTAACGCCATCTTCTCCACATCTCCCACAGAGTACGCCCTCCAGTAACACTACAACCAATCAGAAAGAGAGACACACACACACGACCAATCAGAGAGAGAGAGAGACACACACACGACCAATCAGAGAGAGAGACACACACACACGACCAATCAGAAGAGAGAGAGACACACACGACCAATCAGAAGAGAGAGAGACACACACGCGACCAATCAGAGAGAGAGAGAGACACACACGACCAATCAGAGAGAGAGAGACACACACACGACCAATCAGAGAGAGAGAGAGAGAGAGAGAGACACACACACGACCAATCAGAGAGAGAGAGAGAGAGAGAGCGACACACACGCGACCAATCAGAGAGAGAGAGAGAGAGAGAGAGACACACACGCGACCAATCACACACACACACACACACACACACACACACACACACACACACCTTCTTTGCTTCGACCTGCTGTGAAAGTTTTTCGTAGCTTTCCCCGAGAGCGACCAACATACGAGAATCATTGGGCCTGAAACATGAAACAAACGTGTCAGAATCATAAAACATTAATTAACATTCATTGTTTTTATTGTTGTGAGCTGCTGCCGTTAAAAATAATCAAACACAACGTTTGTTACACGTCACCTGAGCTGGTGAGCCTTGCGATAGTAGTACAGACAGTAGAACGGCATCTTGAGGATCTCGTAGGTCTGACCCAGTCCGTACCAGGCCCGGTAATCTCTCTTGTTCACCTCGATGGCGTGTCTGATGGAGAAGAACATGATTGGTCTGAATGGTCACATGACCTACATCATGAGGTCTCACCTGTAGGCTTGGATGGCGGCAGACGTGTTCTTCATCTCCATGTACTCGTGGCCCATCAGCGTCCACGCTCCGAGGCAGCGAGGGTTCAGTTTGAGCGCTCGCTGGAAGTACAACGCCGCCTTCTCGTGCTGAGAGCGCAAACTGTAGTAATTACCTGAGGACGACACACAGCGACCAATCACAGGACAGCACCGAGATCAGCTGACACCACACAGAGCAACCAATCACAGACCAGAACACAGATCAGCTGACACCACACAGAGCAACCAATCACAGACCAGAACACAGATCAGCTGACACACAAAGTTGTTGCACTCACCGATGACACAACACGTCTCCACTCTGTACTTGTCGATCTCCACCAGGTTGTGGGCCAAGTAGCTCAGCTCCGGCTTCATGCTCTGCAGAGATGAGGACCATCAGAACCAGAACCAGAACCAGAACCTTCAGGTGTGTCATTGGATCAGTGAACTTACTTTGACATAGAGCAGGTTGGAGAAGGTGTCCATGTTGTCGATACGATACGGATCCTGATCCCTCAACTCGTTAAAGAGAGCCAGAGCCTGGTCGATGTCTGAGAACGTACGGAGAACGTATTAACAACGTACGGAGAACGTATTAACAACGTACGGAGAACGTATTAACAACGTAAGGAGAACGTATTAACGTATGGAGAACATTAACAACGTAAGGAGAACATTAACAACGTAAGGAGAACGTATTAACAACGTACGGAGAACATATTAACAACGTACGGAGAACATATTAACAACGCATTGAAAACGTACGGAGAACATATTAACAACGTATGGAGAACATATTAACAACGTACGGAGAACATATTAACAACGTACGGAGAACATATTAACAACGTACGGAGAACATATTAACAACGTATGGAGAACATATTAACAACGTATTAACAACATACGGAGAACATATTAACGTATGGAGAACATATTACAACGTATTAACAACGTATGGAGAAGTTTAGCAACGTATGGAGAACATATTAACAACGCATTAACAACGTATTAACAACATACGGAGAACATATTAACAACGCATGGAGAACATTAACAACGTATTAACAACGTACGGAGAACATATTAACAACGTATGGAGAACATATTAACAACGTATGGAGAACATTAACAACGTATTAACAACGTACCGAGAACATATTAACAACGTATGGAGAACATATTAACAACGTATGGAGAACATATTAACAACGTATGGAGAACATTAACAACGTATTAACAATGTACCGAGAACATATTAACAACGTATGGAGAACATATTAACAACGTATGGAGAACATATTAACAACGTACGGAGAACATATTAACAACGTATTAACAACGTATGGAGAACATATTAACAACGTATTAACAACGTATGGAGAACATATTAACAACGTACGGAGAACATATTAACAACGTACAGAGAACATATTAACAACGTATTAACAACGTACGGAGAACATATTAACAACGTACGGAGAACATATTAACAACGTATTAACAGCGTACGGAGAACATATTAACAACGTATGGAGAACATATTAACAACGTATGGAGAACATATTAACAACGTATTAACAACGTACGGAGAACATATTAACAACGTATGGAGAACATATTAACAACGTATTAACAACGTACGGAGAACATATTAACAACGTATGGAGAACATATTAACAACGTATTAACAACGTACGGAGAACATATTAACAATGTATGGAGAACATATTAACAACGTATTAACAACGTACGGAGAACATATTAACAACGTACGGAGAACATATTAACAACGTACGGAGAACATATTAACAACGTACGGAGAACATATTAACAACGTACGGAGAACATATTAACAACGTACGGAGAACATATTAACAACGTACGGAGAACATATTAACAACGTACGGAGAACATATTAACAACGTACGGAGAACATATTAACAACGTACGGAGAACATATTAACAACGTACGGAGAACATATTAACAACGTACGGAGAACATATTAACAACGTACGGAGAACATATTAACAACGTACGGAGAACATATTAACAACGTACGGAGAACATATTAACAACGTACGGAGAACATATTAACAACGTACGGAGAACATATTAACAACGTACGGAGAACATATTAACAACGTACGGAGAACATATTAACAACGTACGGAGAACATATTAACAACGTACGGAGAACATATTAACAACGTATGGAGAACATATTAACAACGTACGGAGAACATATTAACAACGTATGGAGAAGATATTAACAACGTATTAACAACGTACGGAGAACATATTAACAACGTATGGAGAACATATTAACAACGTATTAACAACGTACGGAGAACATATTAACAACGTATGGAGAACATATTAACAACGTATTAACAACGTACGGAGAACATATTAACAACGTATGGAGAACATATTAACAACGTATTAACAACGTACAGAGAACATATTAACAACGTATGGAGAACATATTAACAACGTATTAACAACGTATGGAGACGTTTAACAACGTATGGAGAACATATTAACAACGTATTAACAACATACGGAGAACATATTAACAACGTATGGAGAACATATTAACAACGTATTAACAATGTACGGAGAACATATTAACAACGTATGGAGAACATATTAACAACGTATGGAGAACATATTAACAACGTATGGAGAACATATTAACAACGTATTAACAAGGTAGGGAGAACATATTAACAACGTATGGAGAACATATTAACAATGTATGGAGAACATATTAACAACATATGGAGAACATATTAACAATGTATGGAGAACATATTAACAACGTATTAACAACGTACGGAGAACATATTAACAACGTACGGAGAAGATATTAACAACGTATTAACAGCGTACGGAGAACATATTAACAACGTACGGAGAACATATTAACGTATTAACAACGTATGGAGAACATATTAACAACGTACGGAGAACATATTAACAACGTATGGAGAACATATTAACAACGTATTAACAACGTATGGAGAACATATTAACAACGTATGGAGAACATATTAACAACGTATGGAGAACATTAACAACGTATGGAGAACATTAACAACGTATGGAGAACATTAACAACGTATGGAGAACATTGACAACGTATGGAGAACGTATTAACAACGTAAGGAGAACATTAACAACGTATGGAGAACATTAAAAACGTAAGGAGAACGTATTAACAACGTATGGAGAACATATTAACAACGTATTAACAACGTACGGAGAACATATTGACAACGTATGGAGAACATATTAACAACGTATTAACAGCGTACGGAGAACATATTAACAACGTATGGAGAACATATTAACAACGTATGGAGAACATATTAACAACGTATTAACAACGTATGGAGAACATTAACAACGTATGGAGAACATTAACAACGTATGGAGAACATTAACAAAGTATTAACAACGTATGGAGAACATTAACAATGTATGGAGAACATTAACAACGTATGGAGAACATTAACAACGTATGGAGAACATTAACAACGTATGGAGAACATTAACAACGTATGGAGAACATTAACAACGTATTAACAACGTACGGAGAACATATTAACGTAGTAACAACGTACGGAGAACATATTACCAACGTATGGAGAACATATTAACAACGTATTAACAACGTATGGAGAACATTAACAACGTATGGAGAACATTAACAACGTATGGAGAACGTATTAACAACGTACGGAGAACGTATTAACAACGTACGGAGAACGTATTAACAACGTACGGAGAACGTATTAACAACGTGTGAAGCATGTATTAACAACGTATGGAGACCGTATTAACAACGTACGGAGAACGTATTAACAACGTATGGAGAACGTATTAACAACGTATGGAGAACGTATTAACAACGTATGGAAAACATATTAACAACGTATTAACAACGTATGGAGAACGTATTAACAACGTACGGAGAACGCATTAACAACGTATGGAGAACGTATTAACAACAGATGGAGAACATATTAACAACGTGTGAAGCACGTATTAACAACGTATGGAGAACGTATTAACAACGTACGGAGAACGTTTTAACAACATATGTACCTCTGATGTTGTGGTAGGCCACAGCGATCTGGGAGATGATGTAGGTGCTCTTGGAGAAACCCGCCTCGATCAGGTTCTGGTACTTCTGCAGAGCCTCTTTGATCATCTGCAGCTCGGTGTACATGTGAGCCATGAAGAAGTCTCTGATCCAGCAGTCCGGCAGAGACAGAGACTTCAGCTGAGGAGGACGACACACCATCACCACCCGATACTGAGTACGACTAAGCAGCACTGCATATATACACAATGTTATTACTTTAGTCAAACAGCAGCCGGACCGGACCCAAGCACAGCCTCTGAGACCAACAGGGAATAACATGACAGCACCGAGGTGATTCACAGACGCTACGGAAACATTGATCAGCAGTGAAGCGCTAACTGTGGTTAGCTCGGTCAGCCGTGTAGCTAACTGAACTGACTCAGCCCGAGAAGCCAGGATCCAAACCCGGCAAGAAAACCACCTGATAGACTGCTGTGTTCACTGTTAGACTGGACACTGCCGGTTCAGAGGTTCTGTCGCTGTGTTCACTGTTAGACTGGACACTGCTGGTTCAGAGGTTCTGTCGCTGTGTTCACTGTTAGACTGGACACTGCCGGATCAGAGGTTCTGTCGCTGTGCTCACTGTTAGACTGGACACTGCCGGTTCAGAGGTTCTGTCGCTGTGCTCACTGTTAGACTGGACACTGCCGGTTCAGAGGTTCTGTCGCTGTGTTCACTGTTAGACTGGACACTGCCGGATCAGAGGTTCTGTCGCTGTGTTCACTGTTAGACTGGACACTGCCGGTTCAGAGGTTCTGTCGCTGTGCTCACTGTTAGACTGGACACTGCTGGTTCAGAGGTTCTGTCGCTGTGTTCACTGTTAGACTGGACACTGCTGGTTCAGAGGTTCTGTCACTGTGTTCACTGTTAGACTGGACACTGCTGGTTCAGAGGTTCTGTCGCTGTGTTCACTGTTAGACTGGACACTGCTGGTTCAGAGGTTCTGTTTGGTCCGGCCGTGCAGTGGAAGGTAGATGCTGATAGTAGCCTATAGTGGTGCTGTGTGTGTGTGTTGGTGTGTGTTACCATCTCGATGTTGGTCACCAGGTTGCTGAGCTCCAGCCAGGCTCCCCAATGAAGAGGCAGAGCATGAATCGCCTCCACAAACACCTCCACCGCCTCCTTCAGCAGGTCCAGCTTCCTCAGGACCACACCATACCTGTACCAGCCCACAAACACAGACAGGTCCGGATCAGTGTTCCACTATATGAGCTGAGGAATGTTGTGTTAATGTTAGAGGTAACGTTCTTACAAGTACAGTGTGAAGCCATCCAGCTCTCCTGCGATGTGTTTCTTACTGAGCTCCACTCTCAGCTCCCGCAGCGCTTCATTACGGACCTGACCCTTCTCCAGAGGACCTAACAGAACCGGACCAGACACAACGAGCTTCACGTTACCAGAACCACAGTCAGTTCTTTAAAAAGGTCCAATCAGACGGCTCCTCACCCAGGCTGTCCACCGTCTCATCGTCCTTCTTCTTCTCACCCGACTGAGGACAGAGGAGGAAACGTTACACTCACAGAGGAACATGGAGAACAATGAGGACGTGAGGAGGTCCGATCCGACAGAACCGTACCAGATAACGAGAGTACATGTAGAGGAAGTACGCCTTCTGACTGCAGCAGCCCTTCAGGAAGTAAGCGGCCCGGTCGTACTCCTTCAGGTCAAAGTAAGACTTTGCCAGCATGAGAGCGTCCAGGTCCTGAGCATCCTCCTGTTAGAGACAGACACACTGAGACCAGGTCCTGATCCAAGACAGAGACCAGGTCCTGATCCAAGACAGAGACCAGGTCCTGATCCAAGACAGAGACCAGGTCCTGATCCAAGACAGAGACCAAGTCCTGATCCACGACAGAGACCAGGTTCTGCTCCGACACAGAGATCAGGTCTTGACCCGACACAGAGACCAGGTTCTGACAGACTCAGTACAGACCTCAGTGAAATCCGGTGCTGGTGGTACTTCATCTTTAGGAAGCGGGTCGAGAGCAAACGCCAACTCAGAGGCCCTGAAACATAAACAGAGGATGTGACATCACCGGAAGTGTGTGTGTGACATCACAGGAAGCATGAAAACAGCTGATGCTAACAGTTAGCTAACAGTTAGCTCAGGGGCTCCCAAACTTTTCAGCCCGCGACCCCCCCGCGGGTCCCGACCCCCCCCCCCGGCGGGTC
>CM014092.1:34596551-34609259 GCA_004119915.2 Collichthys lucidus | reverse complement strand
GACCCGCCGGGGGGGGGGTCGGGACCCGCGGGGGGGTCGCGGGCTGAAAAGTTTGGGAGCCCCTGAGCTAACTGTTAGCTAACTGTTAGCATCAGCTGTTTTCATGCTTCCTGTGATGTCACACACACACTTCCGGTGATGTCACATCCTCTGTTTATGTTTCAGGGCCTCTGAGTTGGCGTTTGCTCTCGACCCGCTTCCTAAAGATGAAGTACCACCAGCACCGGATTTCACTGAGGTCTGTACTGAGTCTGTCAGAACCTGGTCTCTGTGTCGGGTCAAGACCTGATCTCTGTGTCGGAGCAGAACCTGGTCTCTGTCGTGGATCAGGACTTGGTCTCTGTCTTGGATCAGGACCTGGTCTCTGTCTTGGATCAGGACCTGGTCTCTGTCTTGGATCAGGACCTGGTCTCTGTCTTGGATCAGGACCTGGTCTCAGTGTGTCTGTCTCTAACAGGAGGATGCTCAGGACCTGGACGCTCTCATGCTGGCAAAGTCTTACTTTGACCTGAAGGAGTACGACCGGGCCGCTTACTTCCTGAAGGGCTGCTGCAGTCAGAAGGCGTACTTCCTCTACATGTACTCTCGTTATCTGGTACGGTTCTGTCGGATCGGACCTCCTCACGTCCTCATTGTTCTCCATGTTCCTCTGTGAGTGTAACGTTTCCTCCTCTGTCCTCAGTCGGGTGAGAAGAAGAAGGACGATGAGACGGTGGACAGCCTGGGTGAGGAGCCGTCTGATTGGACCTTTTTAAAGAACTGACTGTGGTTCTGGTAACGTGAAGCTCGTTGTGTCTGGTCCGGTTCTGTTAGGTCCTCTGGAGAAGGGTCAGGTCCGTAATGAAGCGCTGCGGGAGCTGAGAGTGGAGCTCAGTAAGAAACACATCGCAGGAGAGCTGGATGGCTTCACACTGTACTTGTAAGAACGTTACCTCTAACATTAACACAACATTCCTCAGCTCATATAGTGGAACACTGATCCGGACCTGTCTGTGTTTGTGGGCTGGTACAGGTATGGTGTGGTCCTGAGGAAGCTGGACCTGCTGAAGGAGGCGGTGGAGGTGTTTGTGGAGGCGATTCATGCTCTGCCTCTTCATTGGGGAGCCTGGCTGGAGCTCAGCAACCTGGTGACCAACATCGAGATGGTAACACACACCAACACACACACACAGCACCACTATAGGCTACTATCAGCATCTACCTTCCACTGCACGGCCGGACCAAACAGAACCTCTGAACCAGCAGTGTCCAGTCTAACAGTGAACACAGCGACAGAACCTCTGAACCAGCAGTGTCCAGTCTAACAGTGAACACAGTGACAGAACCTCTGAACCAGCAGTGTCCAGTCTAACAGTGAACACAGCGACAGAACCTCTGAACCAGCAGTGTCCAGTCTAACAGTGAGCACAGCGACAGAACCTCTGAACCGGCAGTGTCCAGTCTAACAGTGAACACAGCGACAGAACCTCTGATCCGGCAGTGTCCAGTCTAACAGTGAACACAGCGACAGAACCTCTGAACCGGCAGTGTCCAGTCTAACAGTGAGCACAGCGACAGAACCTCTGAACCGGCAGTGTCCAGTCTAACAGTGAGCACAGCGACAGAACCTCTGATCCGGCAGTGTCCAGTCTAACAGTGAACACAGCGACAGAACCTCTGAACCAGCAGTGTCCAGTCTAACAGTGAACACAGCGACAGAACCTCTGAACCGGCAGTGTCCAGTCTAACAGTGAACACAGCAGTCTATCAGGTGGTTTTCTTGCCGGGTTTGGATCCTGGCTTCTCGGGCTGAGTCAGTTCAGTTAGCTACACGGCTGACCGAGCTAACCACAGTTAGCGCTTCACTGCTGATCAATGTTTCCGTAGCGTCTGTGAATCACCTCGGTGCTGTCATGTTATTCCCTGTTGGTCTCAGAGGCTGTGCTTGGGTCCGGTCCGGCTGCTGTTTGACTAAAGTAATAACATTGTGTATATATGCAGTGCTGCTTAGTCGTACTCAGTATCGGGTGGTGATGGTGTGTCGTCCTCCTCAGCTGAAGTCTCTGTCTCTGCCGGACTGCTGGATCAGAGACTTCTTCATGGCTCACATGTACACCGAGCTGCAGATGATCAAAGAGGCTCTGCAGAAGTACCAGAACCTGATCGAGGCGGGTTTCTCCAAGAGCACCTACATCATCTCCCAGATCGCTGTGGCCTACCACAACATCAGAGGTACATATGTTGTTAAAACGTTCTCCGTACGTTGTTAATACGTTCTCCATACGTTGTTAATACGTGCTTCACACGTTGTTAATATGTTCTCCATCTGTTGTTAATACGTTCTCCATACGTTGTTAATGCGTTCTCCGTACGTTGTTAATACGTTCTCCATACGTTGTTAATACGTTGTTAATATGTTTTCCATACGTTGTTAATACGTTCTCCATACGTTGTTAATACGTTCTCCATACGTTGTTAATACGTTCTCCGTACGTTGTTAATACGGTCTCCATACGTTGTTAATACATGCTTCACACGTTGTTAATACGTTCTCCGTACGTTGTTAATACGTTCTCCGTACGTTGTTAATACGTTCTCCGTACGTTGTTAATACGTTCTCCATACGTTGTTAATGTTCTCCATACGTTGTTAATGTTCTCCATACGTTGTTAATACGTTGTTAATATGTTCTCCATACGTTGGTAATATGTTCTCCGTACGTTGTTACTACGTTAATATGTTCTCCGTACGTTGTTAATACGTTGTTAATGTTCTCCATACGTTGTTAATGTTCTCCATACGTTGTTAATGTTCTCCATACGTTGTTAATGTTCTCCATACGTTGGTAATGTTCTCCATACAGTGTTAATGTTCTCCATACGTTGTTAATACTTTGTTAATGTTCTCCATACGTTGTTAATGTTCTCCATACGTTGTTAATGTTCTCCATACGTTGTTAATACGTTGTTAATATGTTCTCCATACGTTGTTAATATGTTCTCCATACGTTGTTAATATGTTCTCCGTACGCTGTTAATACGTTGTTAATATGTTCTCCATACGTTGTCAATATGTTCTCCGTACGTTGTTAATACGTTGTTAATATGTTCTCCATACGTTGTTAATACGTTCTCCTTACGTTTTTAATGTTCTCCATACGTTGTTAATGTTCTCCTTACGTTGTTAATACGTTCTCCATACGTTGTCAATGTTCTCCATACGTTGTTAATGTTCTCCATACGTTGTTAATGTTCTCCATACGTTGTTAATGTTCTCCATACGTTGTTAATATGTTCTCCATACGTTGTTAATATGTTTCTCCATACGTTGTTAATACGTTGTTATATTTTCTCCATACGTTGTTAATGTTCTCTCTACGTTGTTAATATGTTCTCCATACGTTGTTAATACGTTAATATGTTCTCCATACGTTGTTAATATGTTCTGTTCTCCGTACGTTAATATTTAATACGTTGTTAATATCTTCTCCGTACGTTGTTAATATGTTCTCCGTACGTTGTTAATACGTTGTTAATATGTTCTCCATACATTGTTAATATGTTCTCCATATGTTGTTAATATGTTCTCCATACATTGTTAATATGTTCTCCATACGTTGTTAATATGTTCTCCCTACCTTTTAATACGTTGTTAATATGTTCTCCATACGTTGTTAATATGTTCTCCATACGTTGTTTAATTTCTCCATACGTTGTTAATATGTTCTCCGTACATTGTTAATACGTTGTTAATATGTTCTCCATACGTTGTTAATATGTTCTCCGTATGTTGTTAATACGTTGTTAATATGTTCTCCATACGTTGTTAAACGTCTCCATACGTTGTTAATACGTTTTAATATGTTCTCCATACGTTGTTAATATGTTTCTCACGTTGTTAATAGTTCGTTGTTAATACGTTGTTATATGTTCTCCATACGTTGTTAATATGTTCTCCGTACGTTGTTAATACGTTGTTAATATGTTCTCCATACGTTGTTATGTTCTCCGTACGTTGTTAATACGTTGTTAATATGTTCTCCATACGTTGTTAATATGTTCTCCGTACGTTGTTAATACGTTGTTAATATCTTCTCCATACGTTGTTAATATGTTCTCCGTACGTTGTTAATATGTTCTCCATACGTTGTTAATATGTTCTCCGTACGTTGTTAATATGTTCTCCGTACGTTGTTAATATGTTCTCCGTACGTTGTTAATATGTTCTCCGTACGTTGTTAATATGTTCTCCGTACGTTGTTAATATGTTCTCCGTACGTTGTTAATATGTTCTCCGTACGTTGTTAATATGTTCTCCGTACGTTGTTAATATGTTCTCCGTACGTTGTTAATATGTTCTCCGTACGTTGTTAATATGTTCTCCGTACGTTGTTAATATGTTCTCCGTACGTTGTTAATATGTTCTCCGTACGTTGTTAATATGTTCTCCGTACGTTGTTAATATGTTCTCCGTACGTTGTTAATATGTTCTCCGTACGTTGTTAATATGTTCTCCGTACGTTGTTAATATGTTCTCCGTACGTTGTTAATATGTTCTCCGTACGTTGTTAATATGTTCTCCGTACGTTGTTAATATGTTCTCCGTACGTTGTTAATACGTTGTTAATATGTTCTCCATACATTGTTAATATGTTCTCCGTACGTTGTTAATACGTTGTTAATATGTTCTCCATACGTTGTTAATATGTTCTCCGTACGTTGTTAATACGTTGTTAATATGTTCTCCATACGTTGTTAATATGTTCTCCGTACGTTGTTAATACGTTGTTAATATGTTCTCCATACGTTGTTAATATGTTCTCCATACGTTGTTAATATGTTCTCCGTACGCTGTTAATACGTTGTTAATATGTTCTCCGTACGTTGTTAATATGTTCTCCGTACGTTGTTAATACGTTGTTAATATGTTCTCTGTACGTTGTTAATATGTTCTCCGTACGTTGTTAATATGTTCTCCATACGTTGTTAATACGTTGTTAATATGTTCTCCATACGTTGTTAATACGTTGTTAATATGTTCTCCGTACGTTGTTAATATGTTCTCCATACGTTGTTAATATGTTCTCCATACGTTGTTAATATGTTCTCGGTACATTGTTAATACGTTGTTAATGTTCTCCATACGTTGTTAATATGTTCTCCATACGTTGTTAATATGTTCTCCATACGTTGTTAATATGTTCTCGGTACGTTGTTAATACGTTGTTAATGTTCTCCATACGTTGTTAATATGTTCTCCATACGTTGTTAATATGTTCTCCGTACGTTGTTAATACGTTGTTAATGTTCTCCATGCGTTGTTAATATGTTCTCCGTATGTTGTTAATACGTTGTTAATGCGTTGTTAATATGTTCTCCATACGTTGCTAAACTTCTCCATACGTTGTTAATACGTTGTTAATATGTTCTCCATACGTTAATATGTTCTCCGTATGTTGTTAATACGTTGTTAATATGTTCTCCATACGTTGTTAATATGTTCTCCGTACGTTGTTAATATGTTCTCCGTACGTTGTTAATATGTTCTCCGTACGTTGTTAATATGTTCTCCATACGTTGTTAATATGTTCTCCGTACGTTTTCAATGCGTTGTTAATATGTTCTCCGTACGTTGTTAATATGTTCTCCGTACGTTGTTAATACGTTCTCCTTACGTTGTTAATGTTCTCCTTACGTTGTTAATGTTCTCCATACGTTAATACGTTCTCCTTACGTTGTTAATACGTTCTCCGTACGTTGTTAATACGTTCTCCGTACGTTGTTAATACGTTCTCCGTACGTTCTCAGACATCGACCAGGCTCTGGCTCTCTTTAACGAGTTGAGGGATCAGGATCCGTATCGTATCGACAACATGGACACCTTCTCCAACCTGCTCTATGTCAAAGTAAGTTCACTGATCCAATGACACACCTGAAGGTTCTGGTTCTGGTTCTGGTTCTGATGGTCCTCATCTCTGCAGAGCATGAAGCCGGAGCTGAGCTACTTGGCCCACAACCTGGTGGAGATCGACAAGTACAGAGTGGAGACGTGTTGTGTCATCGGTGAGTGCAACAACTTTGTGTGTCAGCTGATCTGTGTTCTGGTCTGTGATTGGTTGCTCTGTGTGGTGTCAGCTGATCTGTGTTCTGGTCTGTGATTGGTTGCTCTGTGTGGTGTCAGCTGATCTCGGTGCTGTCCTGTGATTGGTCGCTGTGTGTCGTCCTCAGGTAATTACTACAGTTTGCGCTCTCAGCACGAGAAGGCGGCGTTGTACTTCCAGCGAGCGCTCAAACTGAACCCTCGCTGCCTCGGAGCGTGGACGCTGATGGGCCACGAGTACATGGAGATGAAGAACACGTCTGCCGCCATCCAAGCCTACAGGTGAGACCTCATGATGTAGGTCATGTGACCATTCAGACCAATCATGTTCTTCTCCATCAGACACGCCATCGAGGTGAACAAGAGAGATTACCGGGCCTGGTACGGACTGGGTCAGACCTACGAGATCCTCAAGATGCCGTTCTACTGTCTGTACTACTATCGCAAGGCTCACCAGCTCAGGTGACGTGTAACAAACGTTGTGTTTGATTATTTTTAACGGCAGCAGCTCACAACAATAAAAACAATGAATGTTAATTAATGTTTTATGATTCTGACACGTTTGTTTCATGTTTCAGGCCCAATGATTCTCGTATGTTGGTCGCTCTCGGGGAAAGCTACGAAAAACTTTCACAGCAGGTCGAAGCAAAGAAGGTGTGTGTGGTGTGTGTGTGTGTGTGTGTGGTTGTGTGGTCGCGTGTGTGTCTCTCTCTCTCTCTCTCTCTCTGATTGGTCGCGTGTGTGTCTCTCTCTCTCTCTCTCTCTCTCTCTCTCTCTGGTCGTGTGTGTGTCTCTCTCTCTCTCTCTCTCTCTGATTGGTCGTGTGTGTGTCTCTCTCTCTCTGATTGGTCGTGTGTGTCTCTCTCTCTCTCTGATTGGTCGCGTGTGTGTCTCTCTCTCTCTTCTGATTGGTCGTGTGTGTCTCTCTCTCTCTTCTGATTGGTCGTGTGTGTGTGTCTCTCTCTCTGATTGGTCGTGTGTGTGTCTCTCTCTCTCTCTGATTGGTCGTGTGTGTGTGTCTCTCTTTCTGATTGGTGTGTTAGTACTGGAGGGCGTACTCTGTGGGAGATGTGGAGAAGATGGCGTTACTCAAACTGGCGAAGTGAGTTTAAACTTCAGGTCATCTTCATGTTGTCACGTCAGTCTCCTTCAACTGTGATTTCAAATTAATATTTAATGAATAACTAACAAATAATTATTAAACTGATTTGTCCGTCAGGCTCCATGAACAGCTGAATGAGTCTGATGATGCGGCTCAGTGTTACATGCTCTATATCCAGGACATTTTCTCCTGTGGGTACGTTTAGTTTTATTCACCGTTAATGTCTGACTCCTCGTTAACTTTTAAGCCTGATCTTAACAAACCAAACACATGCGTGTGCTCATTTAAAGCCTCGTTAACGTTCTGGGTCTGTTGATCAGGAGCAGCTGGAGCATGCTGAGGTGAGCACGGCGCTCAGGTATCTGGGTCAGTACTACTTCAAGAACAAACTGTACGACGAGGCATCGCTCTGTGCTCAACGCTGCTGTGACTACAACGATGTGAGTTTACCTCAAGCCCGACAGCAGCCTGTATTACTTGTAGTATTTGTCAGTACAGTAACTGACCTGCGTCTCTGTGGCACCCTCTGCAGGCCCGTGAGGAGGGCAAAGCTTTGCTGAGGCAAATCTCACAGGTCCGGGATCAGATCGAGACGCCATCAGCTGATCTGTTCGCGCCGCTCTCCAACAACAACACACCCGTCAGGAGGGTGTCTCCACTCAACCTCATCTCATTCACGCCTTGACCGTAACCCTCCATCACAGCTGTACGTGTGCTCATACACACATGTAAACAGTGTGTGGAGTGTCATGAAGTGTAAATATGTAAATGTTTCAATAAACAAACTTTCTTCACATTGCAGTATGTTAATGTTGTTACTACGCTGAAGAAATACTTTGATATAAAAACAAGCCTGAAAAATGTTTCAGAGATTTTATTGTGAAAAGTTAAACACACACACACGCATGCACACACCAACACACAGCACAGTGTGTGTTTTAAAGTTTCTCATGAACATTGTGTGAACAGTATTTAAACGTTGTTAAAGCGTTAGGTAAAGGTGAATATTTGATATTAATAGTTATAAAGCTCTCAGCATGTAGAAACACTCGGTGTCATCAGAAGCGACTCTCGGATCAGTACTTCCCACGGGCTGGCCGGGGAGTCGGGGCCGGGCTGCGGGGTGGAGACTGCTGACGGGACCTCAGGATCCATGAGTACGGCATCGCGTTGGCCTCTTCCATGGTACGCGTGTTGTATGTGCGTGTTGGGGTGCGCGTCGGAAACAGCGACTGGAAAAACGGGCGTTTCTGTGGAGGACGGTTCTCCGTGTCGCTTGGAACGGCGGCTCCACAGCCCCTCCTCTTACAGGAACCTGGTGTGGTGATGGCAACAGAACCTGAGGGGGGCAGCTGGGTCTGGACCTGGGACAGGGTCTCTGCTTTCCGCCTTAAGTCAGCTTTCACGAGTGTCAGACCGTTCTGCAGCTCCACCAGGATCTGATCCTGAGAGGAGGCGAGTCAGGAGGGGAGAGAAGGTCGTCATGGAGGAGGTGAGGAGAGAAGCGTGAAGCAGAAATCAGTCGTTTATCGTGCCGACAGATTTATATGAATACTGTTAGAGGAAGAATCAAACATTTATAGTGTAACATTTTACTGACGTCACCACAGGGTGATTTACAGACAGATTACTGAGTGACGGCTAACTGGTTAGCTCGTTCATTCGTGTAGCCAACTAAACTGACTTGGGATGCCAGGAGTCAAACCCGGGAAGAAAACACTTCTCCGTTAACGTCCTGATCCTGTGTCCTACCTGTTTGGCTAGTGTCTCATCAGCAGCGGTTAACGCCTGACGTAGCCTCTCCCCGCCTGTGTTGCGACAGCAGGCCCGTTCACCGGACTGCAGGTCCGACCCGAGTCTCTGCAGGTCCAGACGCAGCTGGCGCAGGTTTCGCTGGCCTTCCTCCAGCTTTCGGTCGGCAGTGTTGGTGAGTGTTCCTGTTGAACCCGGGACTTCCAGCTGGATCTTCAGCTTCGTCAGCTCTGCGAGCAGAACACCGTCAGTACTGGGAACAACTGAACATCAACAGAACCACGCACGTTTCAGATCACCTTGAGTCTTGGCGAGCAGCTCGCCCTGACACTGATCCAGCTCGGCTCGCAGTCGGCTGAGTTCAGTATGAGCAGTGAGGCGTTGAGAACGCCGAGGACCATCAGCGTCTCCATGTGGAACCGACACCGGTTCAGCTTCCTTCCTCTTCTCAAGGGCGGCAGACAAAGCTTCAATCTCCTGATCACGCTCCTGAAAGAGGGGATGAAGATGATCACAGAGAAGATAACGAAGACTTTGATGAAGTGGAGGTCTGATCCACGCCTCACCTTCAGCTCCTGACTGTAAAACATCTTCAGGTGTTTCTGAATGTTGCTGATTTTATCCTCGTACCGCTCCTCAAGGAGCGCTTGCTCGGCCTCCAGCGTCTCACTGAAGGACGACAACACAAATCAGAATGACACACAACACCACGATCCTTCACATGTAGACAAACACATGCTACCATACACATGTAGACATACCTGAAGCCGTCCTGCATCCCGGTGATAACCTCCATCATCTCAGAGACGACCTCTTCTCTCACGTTCGCCTCCAGAACTTCCTTTTCCTCCCGCTGACGATGAACTTCCCTCTTCAGGACATCGATGGCCTGGAGCAGAGCCTTGAGGGAGAACAGGCACGTTAGGAGTCTGAAAACAGGTTTGAAACAACGCCTTGGGATCCTGGATGTTACCTCTGTGTTCAACATGGTGATATCTCCGTCTTCAGTGTCACTCTCGTCCTCGTCGTCTTCCATCAGCGAGCTGTTGTTGCCACTTCCTGTGGGTTCGCGGAGCAGTGACAGGATGTAGGCCACCCTGGTCTTGGTGGACGGGCCATGGACGAGCTGAAACACGCAAGGACGTTTAATTTCTCCAACACGAAACCAAATCTGAATCTATCAAAGCTTTGTTTTCTAACCTGAGTAGCGATGGCGGAGAACTTGAGAGCCTGGAGGGTCTCGTCGTAGATGGATGCACACGGGTTGATGTTGACCACCATGCTGGAGGTTCCTCGGCCACAGAAGAAACCCTGCAGGACCCGGGTCAGTTTACTGTCCCTGAAGGGCACCATCTGAGGGGGGCGTGACCTGCAGAATCACCAGGGCACGTCAGGTCTTTGGGGCAACATATTTCATGAAAGCGGTCTAAGAGAGACCCGTATAGGACTCTATGTGGGCCTCTGAGGTCTACGCAGCTTCTACGTGCTCGTTTGTTGGCGTACTTGTTGTTCTGGTTGTGCCGCAGTGCAGCAATGCAGCGTCCGAGTGTCAGCAGCGACGTGTTGATGTTGTTCGCCTCCTTCATCCTCTCTCCGTTGCGTTGCTCTTTGCAGCGTTCAGATCCAGCCAGGTCGCACACGGTCAGCCTGCGGACACGAGTTCAGTCACGTGAACATGGAGGAACACGCCTTCCCAAACAGGAAACAGGAAGTGAACTTACTCGCTGATGTGCGTGGTCGGGGGGGCGGGGTCTGCCTGCGGGTGGACGTGCAGGACACGGATGGAGAAGATGCTGTGGCTGCGTGGGTCATACGTGTGTGATCAGACATGTCAAACACATGAACAGAAAGGTTTGGAGGTTGGACCGGTTCTTACCTGCGGCTAGAGTTCTGGTTCAGGTGCGTGCTAGCGAAGCTCTGGTTTCGTCGCCCGGCCCGGAGGATCCTCCAGGCCTCCTCGGCACTGTGGACCTGGATCCAAGTTAGGTCTGACGAAACACAGGAAGTGAACGCATTGTGTCAAATGTATTTCAGTGACATCACTTCCTGTGTGGTGACTGTGAGGAGCAGGTGCGTTACCTTTGACGTAGGGGTTGCCCTGCTTGTCGTCGCTCAGTCTCAGCGTGGCTCGTTTTCGGGGCACCAGTGACGGCGAGGCGTCCAGAAGGTCGTACAGGAACTCGTTGTAGATCTCGTAAAAGGACACCCAGATGGAAAAGTGGACGCCGTCCTCAAGGTCATCGCCGCCACTGTGTGATAGGCTGTCAGGCTCCAGACAGACGCTGTCAGTCTCTGCAGAGTCAGCCAAAACACGGCAGGTTTTAAAAGAGAAATGGAACGGAGCCCCGTTCATGTACGCATCATGTATCGTGTCCAGGAACAGGAAGTCCTCCTCACCTTCCAGCTGCATGGCGATGTTACTCGTAGAGGACAAACCTCCGATCCCGCTGTCCCAGACCGTGGTCGACCTGCCTCGATGAGAATTCTCATCCTGAAACAAAAACCAGTTGTCAGCTTAGACCTGCGAGCGGGCCAGAACCAGAACACGGTTTACACGAAAACCTTTGAGACAGAACGTTCCTCTGTCGGATGTTTGACCAGACTCAATGATCCGTTCTCGTAGTCGGCTTCTTCACTAAACATCATTTCTGACGTGCTGCAGACGTCGACACCACTGAAGAACAAGGCGGCGGTTCTGTACCTCTTTGAGCAAAGACTTTCTGCGGATTTCCTCCACTCGGACCTCGCCGGCACTGAGCTGCCTCACGTCCTGGTACATGATGGGCTTCAGGTCCATGGCGCCATACAGACGGCCCTGCAGCTTCCTGAACAGAGACACTAAAGCCCGGGGCAACAGGCCCGCCTCTCGACCAGAACCTGCGGATCAAAGATGGAGACTTCTGGAACTGCCCGTTGATCAAACTGGGCCTTGGGCCCATCCGAGTTCTGGAACTCACCCTGAACCGTGTAGGTCTTTCCTGAATTGGTCACGCCATATGTGTAGATGAGGCGGTTTTCTCCCTGCAGCACGTCGCTCACCATCTTCTTCATTGTGTTCTCGTAGAACTGCTGCTGGGTCGTCTCCGGCCCGAAAATCTGAGTCAGACGGGTCATCGGGTTAAATGAAAGAACATGTTCATAAGTTCATGTCATCGTTCTGTGTCTGACCTTGGAGAAGCTGAACTTGTGCATGTTCTGGGTGACCCCTCGCTCGGCGGTCCTCATGTTCTGAGAGTCTTTGGGAGCTTTGAGCAGCAAAGTTTCTTCATCTTGAACTGCCACACAGCCCTGAAACCAGAATCAGAACCACAATCAAGACCAGGGACCAGAATCAGAACCAGGACCCGGGTTTTATGTGGACCTTGTGTCGTACCTGTTCCTCCCCTTGGCTTCGCTCAGCTTCCGTCAGAGGTCGGATCCGTAAGAACACTTTGACCCGGTCCGTGCTTCCTTCGTCACGGCTCCTCTGGGTCGACATGGCGGGCTTCCTGTTCTGAAAACATCAGATTTAAATCGTGAATTTTAGACGCTCGGCTCCAGGCGAGTCAGAGGGACGCTGTCCTCACGTCGACTCACCGCGTCCGTCACTGCAGGTTGGTCCAGGCCCGGTGAGATCACAGAGAGCTCAGGTAGTCGAGGTCGGGCCGGGCCTCCGAGTTCTGCTGCCGTGGACTCAAAGACGGCGAGATCCTCGTCGTCATCATATGGACATGGGGACAAAGACAGCGCCATGCTCACCTGTTACCTGTGAGGCAGAACAACATGAGGTCTGTGGG
>CM014092.1:34589051-34591551 GCA_004119915.2 Collichthys lucidus | reverse complement strand
AAAACTGTTACTACAGACACGTTCTTCGAAGTCCGTGTGGACGCTTGTACGGGAGGACAGAACAATCCAGAAACTGTAAAACGTTCTGAGTCCACGCTGAACTCAGGTTGGTACCTGAAGAACAGCTCAATAATCAATAATTAATATATCTGACAACTCTTCATTTGATCACATCAAATCATATGACAGTAATAATATGCACCTTAATATGAGGATACAGATGGCGACAAGTGTGTAAGCAAACAGAGTTCCTATTGACATCATGTCGACCAGCGCCTTCAGGTCAAACAGCAACGCCATGACAGCTGAAACAGGCATTCGTTTAATCATTTTAATTACATTTCTTCCACAATATTACGAGTAAATCAATATTACATTATTATTACATTATTACATTATGGCATCATCAACATCTCATCAGGTGTTTTACCGGCAGCAGCTCCTGACGTCAGCGTCGCTGTGACTGGACTTTGTCTGTCGCTCATTTTACTCAGAGGTCTGAACAGAAGTCCGTCTCTGGACATCGCAAAGAGGACGCGAGGCATCGGGAACATTGAACCCAGCAGGCTGACAGGGAAACAGCTCATCAATAATCAATCATCTGTCAATCACCTCCTGCCCTCTACACACACATAAATACAGATGAAATGTGGAGCTGGATGAAGGTGAAGACCTTCACACCTCGTAGACAGAGCACACAGGGATCCCACAGCCACCGCATACTTTGCTGGACTCCAGCCAATGTACGTGAAGGCCACGGGCAGTGGGCTGTTCACACTGAGCAGGAAGTACGGCATCATCAGAGTTAGAGCTGCAGAAACACCGAAATATGCCAAGAAACAGACGAGGAGCGACGCCACGATACCCAGAGGGATCGACTTCTGAGGGTTTTTAACCTCCTCTCCTGAAAACAAAGGCTCTCATTCAGCTTGACTCATAGATCATATATAAAATATACAACTATAAATGTAATATACATGAAAATATACTGTATATAAATGGTCACCTGTGGTAGCAATGCAGTCAAACCCAACAAATGCATAAAAACAAGTAGCAGCTCCAGATAAAGTTCCCTTAAAACCAAACGGAAAGAATCCTCCAGAACCAAATCTGACGGTTTCATTTAGCGATGTTTGGTTTCTGTAAACAACAAATCAATGACAATGATAAATAATATTAATAATCATCAACAAACTGATTGCTGAATCTAAATGGCCTGTAATAATAAGTTAAAAACAGCAGCCAGTTACTTATTTCTCTATGGTAATAACAATAATAATAACAATAGTGATAATAATAATAATAATAATAATAACAATAATAATAACAATGGTGATATTGATGATAATGTTGGTGTTTATACTCGTATCCTGCCCTGACAGACTCATCAAGGCTCCAGTTGTTGATGTTGCCCTTAATGGTTCCAGAGATGATCACAAACAGAAGTACCAGGATGTTCACAGCTGTGAAAACTTTATTTACAATGGCGGACTCTTTAACACCAAACGCAAGAATCCCTATAACACACAGGAAATGTTAAAATAAATGTTATTTAATTGTTTGGCTTTAAATGAGAGTGAATTCTTATATTTGGTCACCTGTCACAAACTTACCTGCCAACAGCATGATGAGGCCTGCTGCAAAGAAGTCTGGGTATGGAGCCAATCCAGGTAAATCCATGGCAGCGTGTTTGCCCAGAGAGCTGGAGATGACGTTTCCAATGAGATCATCAAAGGTCCCACTCCATGCTCGGGCAACACTGGACGCGCCTTAAACAGGAAATAAACAGAACAATAAAACAACGTAACGAGTCCTTAAGGTAACGTTGATGACATCATCTTTACCTATGACATAAGACAACAACAAGTTCCAGCCGGTGATGAAAGCCCAAATCTCTCCCACAGTTACGTAGCTGTAGAGATACGCTGATCCAGTTTTGGGGACTCGAGCTCCAAACTCAGCATAGCAGAGTCCTGCAAACACAGAGGCCACCGCTGCAATCAGGAAGGCGATGATGATGCTTGGCCCGGCTACAGTTCTGGCCACCTGTCCTGACAGTACATACACGCCGGCCCCAAGCGTGCTGCCGACCCCCAGAGCCACCAGGTCCAGGGTGGTCAGGCAGCGCCTAAAGTTGGACTCCTCCCCTTCAGGCTCCAGAGGTTTCTTGCGGGACAGACTCTGAAGGAACTGCACAATTTTTGACCCGGACATCCTATAAACCGAGACAGTTGGACAGAACAAACAGAAACAGTTTGTAAAACTGCATTCACAACTATTGCTGACAACATTCATAACTGTCTATAATTACATTTATAATATTAAAACATGCTTATAACTACATTCATAACAACATTCATAACTGTCTATAATTACATTTATAACTATTAAAACATGCTTATAACTACATTCATAACTGTCTATAATTACATTTATAACTATTAAAACATGCTTATAACTACATTCATAACAACATTCATAACTGTCTATAATTACATTT
>CM014092.1:34564051-34586551 GCA_004119915.2 Collichthys lucidus | reverse complement strand
TGTGTGTGTGTGTGTGTGTGAGTGTGTGTGTGTGTGTGTGTGTGTGAGTGTGTGTGTGTGAGTGTGTGTGTGTGTGTGTGTGTCTGAACCTGAACCGACTGGATCTAGATCGCAACTTTTGCTGTAGTTTCTCCTTCATGTAAGGGAGGAGGGGGTCAGGCGAGGGGCTGCAATCAGTAACCAGATGTCATCGCATCTACAGAGTGGACCTTAAAAAACACAAAATTAGCTTCAAATCTTCAGAAACCAAAGACAATGATCTAAAGTAATGATCTTTATTAATAATTAAATTTGTTTGACGACATGACGCTAAAAATTTTTTTATTTAAACCTCAACCCAAAGATGTGTTTCACATATTGTCCACGTGGGGGCAGAGTTTTCATTTGATTCTGGTTCTGAGGACTGCACGATCCAAACCAGTTCCTCTGTTTAAATTAACTTCATTAATCTGACAGAGACGAAGACGAGTTCACTTTTTAGGAGCACCCATTATGCCTTGTGCACACGGTGGCATGGTGGATAAGTCAATATGTTGTAAACTGGATGTTTTTGTCTGCAGACGTCTGCTCAGCAACAAACTGAGAAGTTCATTAGAGCATGAAGAGACGAATGTTTGAGGAACATCAAGATGCAATCCTCTGACTCCAGGCCGTCATCACAGCTCGTTTGTCTCAAACTGAACTGAAGTTAGTTTATCTAAACTGAAAAGCGATTTTCATCTGAACTGATGGACTTGTTTTAACTTTATCTTCAGAAGATGTTTGACAAATGAATTCACTTATAAAACATATAATAACCTTCATCTTTCCCTCATGTTCTGTCCTTCAGTGTCTCCTGTCATGTTGGTGTGGTGTTTATGTAGTGCTCATGTGTTCATCAAGATATATTCTGGTTAAAATAATCTTAAACTCGTTATTTAGTTTTCAGGAGGACTGAGCTGTGAGTGGACTTCATTAGCTGAAGGAAATGGACGCCCCCAACTCTGTTAATGATTGACCCGCAGAAACAGCTTCACCTCTTTACCTCCATCCTCAATCCTGCAATGAATTCATTCAGCTCTTTGGATATTTTAGGAAAAGACCTGAAGCTGTTCACGACTCTTTGAATCAAGACTTCAGATGGTGAGTTTCTGGTTTTTAATTCAGAGTTAAAACATTAGAAAATCAAGAAGTTTGATCAAATTAATCTGAAATACTTTGATGAGTTTGTTTTTCTGTATTTATTAAATCCTTTAAACATTTTTCTGTCATCAAACACTGATGATAATGATGGTTTGATGGAGGTGAACATTTGATTTTGACTGGATGTTGGCGGCAGTCTCTTTGTGCTGTTTTAGCTTCATTATGGCGTCTCTGCTGTAGCATTTTCCAGGAGGGTTATCGTGAAGTTTCCTGGGTTCAGTGGACATGGCATGACGCTGAGTATTTGCAGGAAGGACGCTCATTAGACTGTGACTTCACTCTCAGCTCATGTTAAACGTCTGCTTCAGTTCAGATTTTAAAGCAGCATGAAAAAAAGTGTGACGTGTTTAAATTCCGCGACATTAAAAGAAAAGACTTTTAAAAAAAACTTGTATAAACATTGTGACTATATTTCTTGTTTGTTTACTGTTAATTAAAAACACATTTTCTGTTTTTCTGCAGTCAATATGTTCACAGTGAAACTGATTGGTGGATAATAAACTGTGAGGAGTCGTAGAAAACAAAAGGACAGAAAGATGAGGCTGGTTCTGTATTATCTGGTACTGTTTGGGTCCAGTTATGTGATTTCATCTTATGGACCTCATCAAAGAGCTCAGATGACTGGGGACATTTTGCTCGGAGGTCTTTTTCCAATCCACTTTGGTGTTGCGTCCAAAGACCAGGACCTCGCAGCGCGGCCTGAATCCACTCAGTGTGTCAGGTAAAGTTTAAATCAGTCAAACACGAATCCATCAAAGATTTTAACTCATCTTAGTCCTTGTTTCCTTCTGCAGGTTTAATTTCCGTGGTTTCCGTTGGCTGCAGGCGATGATTTTTGCAATTGAAGAGATAAACAACAGCAGCATGCTGCTGCCCAACATGACACTGGGTTACAGGATCTTTGACACCTGTAACACCGTGTCTAAGGCTCTGGAGGCCACTCTGAGTTTTGTGGCTCAGAATAAGATCGACTCCCTGAATTTAGATGAATTTTGTAACTGCACTGATCACATCCCAGCAACCATTGCAGTGGTTGGAGCAGCTGGATCTGCAGTGTCCACAGCAGTCGCAAACCTCTTGGGTCTGTTTTATATTCCTCAGGTGAGTAACATCGGCATCACCTGTCAACGCCTTAAAGTCTGTGTAAAGGCAATTCCATGTTTTCTTTCAAAACACAATAAATATGTTGGAAAAACGTTGCTGAAAACACGTGAAAAGACTTTTTCACTAGTCCATCATTTTGTGGGCGGTCCTAAAACGATCATTAACATAAAATTAGCACATCCCGCCCCCTAATGCAGCGGTGTAGAACCCTTAAAGTGCAGATTGTGGTTCTGGTGGCTCAAACAGCGATTCTCCATGGTATTTTACGGTTTGTCTTTTCCTGTTGGTGACTCTTTCTGCACTCATGGTGCGTACTAATTTTACATCCAGTGAAATGAATGTTTGATAATTATGTGTTTATATTCTCGTCTGAACTATTATAGATCAGCTACGCCTCCTCTAGTCGCTTACTGAGCAACAAGAACCAGTACAAGTCCTTCATGAGGACCATTCCCACTGATGAGTACCAGGCCACGGCCATGGCAGACATTATCGAGTACTTTCAGTGGAACTGGGTCATCGCTGTGGCCTCGGATGATGACTATGGACGTCCAGGGATCGAAAAATTTGAGAAGGAGATGGAAGAGCGAGACATCTGCATCCACCTGAATGAACTCATCTCTCAGTACTTTGAGGATTATGAAATCCAAGCTCTGGCTGACAGGATTGAGAACTCCACCGCTAAAGTCATTGTTGTATTTGCAAGTGGGCCGGACATTGAGCCTTTAATCAAAGAGATGGTGCAGAGAAACATCACAGATCGGATCTGGTTAGCCAGTGAGGCATGGGCAACCTCCTCTCTCATTGCTAAACCAGAGTATCTGGATGTTGTGGCAGGAACAATCGGCTTTGCCCTGAAGGCGGGCCGTATACCTGGATTTAGAGAGTTCTTACAACAAGTCCAACCAATGAGGGACAGTCACAACGAATTCATCCGGGAGTTTTGGGAAGAAACCTTCAACTGTTACTTGGAGGACAGCCCGAGGTGGCAGGAAAGTGAGAATGGCAGCAGAAGTTTCAGACCTTTGTGTACCGGTGAGGAAGACATCACGAGCGTTGAAACCCCGTACATGGACCACACTCATCTACGGATTTCATACAATGTCTACGTCGCAGTGTATTCAATCGCACACGCCCTGCAGGACATCCTCACCTGCACACCTGGACATGGACTTTTTGCCAACAACTCCTGTGCAGATATAAAGAAAATGGAAGCCTGGCAGGTGAGACATTGAATCTTTACCAAAGCAGAAGAATATCTGATGGTTTACTGATGAGATGTCCAAATATGTTCTACTCCACAGGTCCTGAAGCAGCTCAGACATCTGAACTACACCAACAGTATGGGAGAAAAGATGCACTTTGATGAGAACGCAGACCTGTCAGCAAACTACACCATCATAAACTGGCACAGGTCTGCTGAGGACGGGTCTGTGGTGTTTGAGGAGATCGGCTTCCACAGCATGCATGCCAAGAGAGGCGCCAAACTGCTGATCGACAACACCAAGATCCTGTGGAATGGGTTCAGCTCTGAGGTCAGTTTTATATGTGTTCCTGTTAATGTCGTCTGAGTTCTCCTGACAGAAATCAACGTTGGGACACAGATGTTTTTCAAATGTAATAATGAAGATCATCACTTCATTATTTTTTTATTTATTTAGCTGAACTAGCTCAAGCATCACAGACAAGCATGTTAACAAATAGTTGCTGAAGTTAACATCCAGCAGACATGAAACATCATTAATATTCATCATCAAAGTTTAATATTCACTCACCTTTTACCTCCTTTTAGCTCTGTTTTGGTCTCCACCAACTCCTGAGAAAAATATGCCTTTAGCGACTGAGTGTTGCTATGGTTGTTAGCTTGTTGCTAATAATGAAATAAGGAGATGAGTTATGTCACAGGTCTGAGGGTATAAAACACATCTTTGTCCACTTCGGTGTCTCCATCCTGTAGGTGCCATTCTCTAACTGCAGTGAGGATTGTGAACCTGGAACCAGAAAAGGCATCATCGACAGCATGCCCACATGCTGCTTCGAGTGCACCGAGTGTTCAGATGGAGAGTTCAGTAACCACAAAGGTACCAAGATACCAAACATCCACAGTCTATGATGTTACACCTGGATGATCTCATGACAGGTGATTCTTTATTTTACAGATGCCAGCGTTTGTGCCAAGTGTCCAAACAACTCTTGGTCGAACGGGAACCATACGTTCTGCTTCCTGAAGGAAATTGAGTTTCTATCATGGACAGAGCCATTTGGGATTGCCTTGGCCATATGTGCAGTATTTGGTGTGGTCCTGACGGCCTTCGTGATGGGAGTCTTTGTCAGATTTAGAAACACCCCGATAGTGAAGGCCACAAACCGAGAGCTGTCCTACGTCCTCCTCTTCTCACTCATCTGTTGCTTCTCCAGCTCGCTTGTCTTCATCGGAGAGCCACAAGACTGGACATGCCGCTTACGCCAACCAGCCTTTGGGATCAGTTTTGTCCTCTGCATCTCTTGCATCCTCGTCAAGACCAACAGAGTGCTTCTGGTGTTTGAGGCCAAGATCCCCACGAGTCTTCATCGTAAATGGTGGGGGTTGAACCTGCAATTCCTGCTGGTGTTTCTGTGCACATTTGTTCAGGTCATGATCTGTGTGGTGTGGCTTTACAACGCCCCCCCCTCCAGCTACAGGAACCATGACATCGATGAGATCATCTTCATCACCTGTAATGAAGGCTCTGTGATGGCTCTTGGGTTTTTGATTGGCTACACGTGCCTCCTGGCAGCTATTTGTTTCTTTTTTGCTTTTAAATCACGGAAACTTCCGGAAAACTTCACAGAGGCCAAGTTCATCACATTCAGCATGCTCATCTTTTTTATTGTCTGGATATCATTCATCCCTGCCTACTTTAGCACACATGGCAAGTTTGTTTCAGCAGTGGAGGTAATTGCGATCCTAGCTTCCAGCTTTGGGATGCTGGCATGCATCTTCTTCAACAAGGTCTACATCATCCTTTTCAAACCGTCCAGGAACACCATAGAAGAAGTCAGATGCAGCACTGCGGCCCATGCTTTCAAAGTGGCTGCCAAAGCGACACTGAAACACAGCACAGCCGCCAGAAAGAAGTCCAGCAGCATCGGAGGATCTTCAGCCTCAACTCCATCATCATCCATCAGCCTGAAGACCAACGACGACCCAGCGTCAGCAAAACCACGAGTGAGCTTCGGCAGCGGGACCGTTACTCTGTCTCTGAGCTTTGAGGAGTCCAGGAGGAGTTCGCTCATGTGATCCCATGATGTCATCGTATGTCATAATGTGATTGGTCGTATTCTGAAAATCTTTTACTTCTTAACATGTGATAAAAAGTTTATTTTGTTGAATCGTCTTCGGTGTTTCAGTGTAACTCTGATGATCACTGCTCGATTTTGTACAATTAAAAATCATCAGATCTTCAAACTGGCATCTGTTGTTTCTTATTTAGATGAATGTGATTAAAGTAAACTTGTAATGTGAGACTGACATGTGATCAGAGGCTCGTTAATTAAGAATATATATATATATATAGATGAAGATGACAGGTGAGGCGGAGGGACAGGACAAGCTGAAGATGTCAAAATTCTCAACAGTGTGTTTCAATTCAATTCAACCTCGGAGGGCTTTACAATCTGTACAGAGAATGACACCCTCTGTCCTTAGACCCTCAAGTAAAGAAACTAATATCTGAAGAGGTCATTGGTCCAGTTTATGTTGATCTATAGCTGCTGAGGTTCAGCCATCAGATCTGGACCACAGTCTGGACCTGTGATCCAGCAGCAGCTCAGATATAAAATATGAAGACCTGAACTTTATAACAAACTGTTTATAAATGTTGCCAACACATTGCCTGAATGTTCATGAACGTCTGTGGAAACTTTCCTCTGAAGATCTTCACGAGCCTGTGACATGTGCAAACACAGAGAGTTCACATGTTCATACCCACATGTGAAGATTCACATGTTAACGTCAGTATGTATATAAGTATTTTTCACATATAAGGACTATAAGGTTTGGTGTCATTGGTGCAAACACAACATTCTCTAAGAATCATGAAGAAACCAAGTAATAAAAGTATAAACATATAAATACATATACACAGTATACACAGTATACACAGTATACACAGTATATACAGTATGTACAGCTGTGCAGAACTGTAATATTTTAAATATGCAGGTATTTAACAAAACAAAAGTGTTGATGTAACACATCACTGTCAGTGTGACATGGAGAGGCTGGGTGCAGGGCCTTGTTGGTGAGGCTGGGTGCAGGGCCTTGTTGGTGAGGCTGGGTGCAGGGCCTTGTTGGTGAGGCTGGGTGCAGGGCCTTGTTGGTGAGGCTGGGTGCAGGGCCTTGTTGGAGAGGCTGGGTGCAGGGCCTTGTTGGTGAGGCTGGCAGCAGACGGACCGAAGCGGTTCTTGTGGCACGAGGTTCTGGTTCTGATGGACCGCAGCCTCCTACCAGAGCAGAGTGACTCGCGGAGTCTGGTGACCGAAACACTGTGTTTATTTGTATTTTATATTATTTCAAATAAAAAGTAACGTTTGAGTCATCAGGGGGATGACGTTTACTTTAAAAACCACAGAGCGGAAGCACACATGACAAGACTTCCTGTTTGTTGATGCTGCCTTCAAAATAAAGCTCTGTGTGTGAAGGTCACACGTTCAGGAGACGAAGCAAACAGGTGAGGTGACGTCATCAGGTAGCTGCTGAACACGTGACAGGCTGACACACACCTGATGGACAGAAAACAAAGAAAGCTTCCTGTTACATGCTCTACTCGGTTACTGCTGAAGCTTTTATTCTGAAGTACATCCGGCAGAAGTGTGTGACGTGTTGCTGTCCGTGGTTAGCTTGTGGCTAACAAGGTAAGAAGACAAACCGCTGACTGACATTAATTAATCAAAGACACTGATTAATTTGATGAGGAGGGCGTCTGCCTGTGCGCGTGCTTCACTCTTTCCAACGGCTTCTGTCAAACTTCAACTTTCAAACCAGTTTACAGAAACTCTGCGGCTAACGGCTAGCTGCTAACGGCTAGCAGCTAACGGCTAGCGGCTAACGGCTAGCTGCTAACGGCTAGCGGCTAACGGCTAGCCGCTTCTCAAAACAAATTAGTTTTAATGATTGAAGCTGATTAACAAGAGAAGAAGGAGCCCACAGGCGCGTGACAGGCGCGGTAAAATCAGCTGTTCACAGCTGTGACATGGTGCTGTTTGAAGCTAGCATTGTTAGCTTAGCTTGTGAAAACAAACATCCAACATTTCATTTAAAATAACAAAGTGTTGAAATCTCAGCAATGAACAGGACAGGTGAGGCGGAGATACAGGACAGGTGAGGCGGAGATACAGGACAGATACAGGACAGGTGAGGCGGAGGTACAGGACAGATACAGGACAGGTGAGGCGGAGGTACAGGACAGATACAGGACAGGTGAGGCGGAGGTACAGGACAGATACAGGACAGGTGAGGCGGAGGTACAGGACAGGTACAGGACAGGTGAGGCGGAGATACAGGACAGGTGAGGCGGAGGTACAGGTGAAACCAGGTGTTGGGTTACTGGGTGTGGTGGCTCTTTGTGAGACAGAATACACCTGCTCACCTGAACAGTGTGTTGTTCGACGATAACATCTCATTGTTTTTTTTTTGTTCAGCTCTGGTTAAAACCAGAAGTGAGCTCACCTGTTGGTTTTCTGTCTCAGGTGTGGAAGGGCTTACCTGCTGAAGCTGTCTGAGCGATGGAGTGACAGAATGTTTCTCCACCATGGGCTGACTGGTCACTGACTCTGTCCGTCTCCGGTTCACGTCACCCAGCCATGGGCTTCTGTTCACCCGTGTGCAAGCTCCTGCGGAGGGCGAAGTATTTGATCCTGCTCCTCGTCTCGCTGTCGGTGCTTGTCTGGGTCGCAGCATTTTCAGGTGAAACGGTGAAGTCGGTGCAGGTTTCCTCGACCATGACACAAACCTCCAAAGGAGACCTTCTGAGGAACAAGCTCAACTCCTGGACGGTGTCAACGGATCGCTTAAAAACTCCTCCACCCAGAGCTGAATGTCCAGAGGAGTCTCCGTTACTCCGTGAGTGTTGGCTGGTTAACGAGGGCTCTCAAACATCGTGTGATCTGTTAAAAAATGATCAGGTTTGTTTGTTTGACAACCTGGTGAAGTTAACGAAGCAGCACTCGTTACTCTGTGAGCTCACCTGTGTACAGGTGACTCATTGTGCTGTTTGTGTTTAACAGAACCAACATGGACGGTTGTTAAACACTGGTTTCAGTCTGATCTTTGACTCTTTTCATTCGTACATACAGTATGTTCTAATTATGTCGTCTGATTTCACGTGTTACATGTTGTTGCTACCAGGGCTGCATTTAACGATTATTTTTCTATCGATTAATCTAACAATTATTTTTTATCAATTATTCTAACAATGATTTAATTACAAAAGCATGTCTTCTTAATATTTCAAGATTTTATTCAAACACATCTCTTGAAAAACAAAACCTTTGTTTCAAAAGTAACAAGATGAAATGTTGCCTTCACAACACACACTCTTTATAGCATTTTAACACTTGTCATATTTTTTTAAATGAATTTTTAACATATGTCATAATGTACATATGAGCATTGAAGCAGTGCAGGATCATACTTGGCTTATGAGACACTTTTTTAAATCAAATTTTAACCATTCTTCATATTTTATAAATAAACGTTTAATACATTTAACACCCACGTCTTATTTTGAAAACCGGAAGTGTCCACATGCTGCAGTAAGCTAGCGCTGACTTTCCCGGTTTTATTTTTTAGTATTTTAGTATTTGACATAAAGTCGCAATAAGGGCGCACGTAAAAATATTGGAACAGCTGACGTGACCACGTGAAAACGAGAGACGGCGTGACCGCAGCTGTTTTTCTTCTGAACCAAGTCGTCCGTCTCCATCTTTGATTAACTCGCTCTTCACGTCTCTCCTCACTTGATACAGAAAGTACGCATGCGCGCAGGGGATGTTTCTGGGTGGGCGGGGCAGTGTGCTGCGTGCTGTGAGCAGCAGGAGTGAGTGACAGGCGAATCCCCGGAGAATTAAATGCCGACGGCTTAAAACATTTACATGAACAGAGTATACTCGATATATCGCCCACCCCTACCGCCATTGTTTTTACCGCGAGCAGCCATCTTACTTCCGCATATACGCCCGCTGCCATGCGACCGCGACGCATCGGCGCACGTTTCACGAGTCGACGAATTTACATAAGCGACGTTATCGATGACGTCGACGAATCGCTTCACCCCTAGTTGCTACATATAGTTTGACCTGCATGTTGTAACGCTGTCACTCAGGTGGAGCTGTGCCACTGTCCTTTGAGTCCTCTCTGAAACTGAAGGACGTGGAGAGAGAAAACAGACAGGTGACTGAAGGCGAGTACGAGCCCACCGACTGCACGGCGAGGCAGAGTGTCGCCATCCTCATCCCTCATCGCAGCAGAGAGAGACACCTCCTTTACCTGCTGCACCACCTGCACCCTTTCCTGCAGAGGCAGCAGATACATTACGCCATCTATGTCATCCAACAGGTAAGATTTCACAGCAAAGCACCGACCAAACAGCAAGAGGCTTCTGAACTGGCACTGACACTGGACATCATATTTTTCATACTTCATATTGTTGTCTTTAGTCCTACGCTTTATTATTTCAGTAAATGTTAAAATTCCGGATATAACTAAATATAATGATGTGACTGCAAACGTCACTCAAACGACATTTCACGCAGAGCAAAACTTGAAGACTAAAATCTAATTGTGTCCTGTCTTATGTCCTATTTCATTCTGTATTGTATCTCGTCACGTCTAATCATATTTTTTATTGTATCAGATGTTATCATGACTTATCTATTCTTAGTATCTTTAAGATTGTATCTCATTTTGTCTTGTCTTATTTATTATGTTGTGTTATCATTTCTTATTTTCTACTTGTATGGTATTTTATAACATAGTATTTTATTTTGGGTTATATGTCATCGTGTCTTAGCGTGTCATGTCTTATTGTATTGTCATTATGTAGTATAGTGTCATGTTGTCTCATGTTTTATTGTGTGTTATCTTAAACACAATAAAATATATATTTTTTCTTTTTTGTTTTTGAAGGCTGGTGATGCAACTTTTAACCGTGCCAAGTTACTGAACGTTGGTTATTTGGAGGCTCTGAAAGATCACACCTGGGACTGTTTCATCTTCCATGATGTCGACCTGGTTCCTGAAAACGATCACAATTTCTACATGTGTGACGAGCAGCCCAAACACTTGGTGGTGGGCCGCAATGTCACAGGATACAAGTAAGTCTGTGAGCGAGGAGTGAAATCCTGAATCAGCAGCTGTATTAATATTCTGTTGAATATAGAATATTGTCAGGGTCGAGTGTGGCCTGGCGATGCTCAGGTGTTGCTTCTCATCTGCCTCCATCATGTTTACAAAGCAGGTGTGGGCGGAGTGATTTGTATGTGTTTGTATGTATATCTGTTGAATCTTCATGTTGTGCTGCTCTCAGGCTCCGATACAAAGGTTACTTTGGAGGAGTCACAGCGATGACCAAAACACAGTTTCTTCAAGTTAATGGCTTCTCAAACACCTACTGGGGCTGGGGTGGAGAAGACGATGACCTTCGCATCAGGTGGGACACAAACGGGTGAAAACACCAAAGATCATTTGTCATCATGTTCATTCATTCACTGATCATTTGGCTCTGCTGCCTCACAGGGTGGAGCTGCAGAAAATGAAGATTGTTCGGCCACCTGCTGATGTTGCTCGTTACACCATGGTGTTTCATAAACGAGACAGTGGCAACGAAATCAACAAAGACCGGTCAGTAAATGAAATGAGTCATGTCATAGGTCAGTTAAATGAAATAAGTCATGTCATAGGTCAGTTAAATGAAATGAGTCATGTCATAGGTCAGTTAAATGAAATAAGTCATGTCATAGGTCAGTTAAATGAAATAAGTCATGTCATAGGTCAGTTAAATGAAATAAGTCATGTCATAAGTCAGTTAAATGAAATAAGTCATGTCATAAGTCAGTTAAATGAAATAAGTCATGTCATAAGTCAGTTAAATGAAATAAGTCATGTCATAGGTCAGTTAAATGAAATAAGTCATGTCATAGGTCAGTTAAATGAAAAGTCATGTCATAGGTCAGTGAATGAAAAAGTCATGTCATAGGTCAGTTAAATGAATATGTCATAGGTCAGTTAAATGAAATAAGTCATGTCATAGGTCAGTTAAATGAAATAAGTCATGTCATAGGTCAGTTAAATGAAATATGTCATAGGTCAGTAAATGAAAATAAGTCATGTCATAGGTCAGTTAGTTAAATAAAATAAGTCATGTCATAGGTCAGTTAAATGAAAAGTCATGTCATAAGTCAGTGAATGAAATAAGTCATGTCATAGGTCAGTTAAATAAAATAAGTCATGTCTTAGGTCAGTTAAATAAAATAAGTCATGTCTTAGGTCAGTTGAATAAATAAGTCATGTCATAGGTCAGTTAAATGAAATAAGTCATGTCATAGGTCAGTGAATAAAATAAGTCATGTCATAAGTCAGTTAAATAAAATAAGTCATGTCATAAGTCAGTTAAATAAAATAAGTCATGTCATAGGTCAGTTAAATGAAATAAGTCATGTCATAGGTCAGTGAATGAAATAAGTCATGTCATAGGTCAGTTAAATGAAAAAAGTCATGTCATAGGTCAGTTAAATAAAATAAGTCATGTCATAGGTCAGTTAAATGAAATAAGTCATGTCATAGGTCAGTGAATAAAATAAGTCATGTCATAGGTCAGTGAATGAAATAAGTCATGTCATAGGACAGTTGAATAAAATAAGTCATGTCATAGGTCAGTTAAATGAAATAAGTCATGTCATAGGACAGTTGAATAAAATAAGTCATGTCATAGGTCAGTGAATAAAATAAGTCATGCCATAGGTCAGTGAATAAAATAAGTCATGCCATAGGTCAGTGAATAAAATAAGTCATGTCATAGGTCAGTGAATAAAATAAGTCATGTCATAGGTCAGTGAATAAAATAAGTCATGTCATAGGTCAGTGAATAAAATAAGTCATGTCATAGGTCAGTGAATAAAATAAGTCATGTCATAGGTCAGTTAAATGAAATAAGTCATGTCATAGGTCAGTTAAATAAAATAAGTCATGTCATAGGTCAGTTAAATAAAATAAGTCATGTCATAGGACAGTTAAATAAAATAAGTCATGTCATAGGTCAGTGAATGAAATAAGTCATGTCATAGGTCAGTGAATAAAATAAGTCATGTCATAGGTCAGTGAATAAAATAAGTCATGTCATAGGTCAGTGAATGAAATAAGTCATGTCATAGGTCAGTGAATGAAATAAGTCATGTCATAGGTCAGTTGAATGAAATAAGTCATGTCATAGGACAGTTAAATAAAATAAGTCATGTCATAGGTCAGTTAAATAAAATAAGTCATGTCATAGGACAGTTAAATGAAATAAGTCATGTCATAGGTCAGTTAAATGAAATAAGTCATGTCATAGGTCAGTGAATGAAATAAGTCATGTCATAGGTCAGTGAATGAAAAAGTCATGTCATAGGTCAGTGAATGAAATAAGTCATGTCATAGGTCAGTTAAATGAAATAAGTCATGTCATAGGTCAGTTAAATGAAATAAGTCATGTCATAAGTCAGTGAATGAAATAAGTCATGTCATAGGTCAGTTAAATGAAATAAGTCATGTCATAGGTCAGTTAAATGAAATAAGTCATGTCATAGGTCAGTGAATGAAATAAGTCATGTCATAGGTCAGTGAATAAAATAAGTCATGTCATAGGTCAGTGAATGAAATAAGTCATGTCATAGGTCAGTTAAATGAAATAAGTCATGTCATAGGTCAGTTAAATGAAATAAGTCATGTCATAGGTCAGTTGAATGAAATAAGTCATGTCATAGGTCAGTTAAATGAAATAAGTCATGTCATAGGTCAGTTAAATAAAATAAGTCATGTCATAGGTCAGTTGAATGAAATAAGTCATGTCATAGGACAGTTAAATGAAATAAGTCATGTCATAGGTCAGTTAAATGAAATAAGTCATGTCATAGGTCAGTTAAATGAAATAAGTCATGTCATAGGTCAGTTGAATGAAATAAGTCATGTCATAGGTCAGTTAATGAAATAAGTCATGTCATAGGTCAGTTAAATGAAATAAGTCATGTCATAGGTCAGTTAAATGAAATAAGTCATGTCATAGGTCAGTTAAATGAAATAAGTCATGTCATAGGTCAGTTAAATAAAATAAGTCATGTCATAGGTCAGTTAAATGAAATAAGTCATGTCATAGGTCAGTTAAATGAAATAAGTCATGTCATAGGTCAGTTGAATGAAATAAGTCATGTCATAGGTCAGTTGAATGAAATAAGTCATGTCATAGGTCAGTTAATGAAATAAGTCATGTCATAGGTCAGTTAAATGAAATAAGTCATGTCATAGGTCAGTTAAATGAAATAAGTCATGTCATAGGTCAGTTGAATGAAATAAGTCATGTCATAGGTCAGTTGAATGAAATAAGTCATGTCATAGGTCAGTTAATGAAATAAGTCATGTCATAGGTCAGTTAAATGAAATAAGTCATGTCATAGGTCAGTTAAATGAAATAAGTCATGTCATAGGTCAGTTAAATGAAATAAGTCATGTCATAGGTCAGTTAAATAAAATAAGTCATGTCATAGGTCAGTTAAATGAAATAAGTCATGTCATAGGTCAGTTAAATGAAATAAGTCATGTCATAGGTCAGTTGAATGAAATAAGTCATGTCATAGGACAGTTAAATGAAATAAGTCATGTCATAGGTCAGTTAAATGAAATAAGTCATGTCATAGGTCAGTTAAATGAAATAAGTCATGTCATAGGTCAGTTGAATGAAATAAGTCATGTCATAGGTCAGTTAAATGAAATAAGTCATGTCATAGGTCAGTTAAATAAAATAAGTCATGTCATAGGTCAGTTAAATAAAATAAGTCATGTCATAGGACAGTTAAATGAAATAAGTCATGTCATAGGTCAGTTAAATAAAATAAGTCATGTCATAGGTCAGTTAAATGAAATAAGTCATGTCATAGGTCAGTGAATAAAATAAGTCATGTCATAGGTCAGTTAAATGAAATAAGTCATGTCATAGGTCAGTTAAATAAAATAAGTCATGTCATAGGTCAGTTAAATGAAATAAGTCATGTCATAGGTCAGTTAAATAAAATAAGTCATGTCATAGGTCAGTTAAATAAAATAAGTCATGTCATAGGTCAGTTAAATGAAATAAGTCATGTCATAAGTCAGTTAAATGAAATAAGTCATGTCATAGGTCAGTGAATAAAATAAGTCATGTCATAGGTCAGTTAAATGAAATAAGTCATGTCATAGGTCAGTTAAATAAAATAAGTCATGTCATAGGTCAGTTAAATAAAATAAGTCATGTCATAGGTCAGTTAAATGAAATAAGTCATGTCATAGGTCAGTTAAATGAAATAAGTCATGTCATAGGTCAGTTAAATAAAATAAGTCATGTCATAGGTCAGTGAATAAAATAAGTCATGTCATAGGTCAGTTAAATAAAATAAGTCATGTCATAGGACAGTTAAATGAAATAAGTCATGTCATAGGTCAGTAAATGAAATAAGTCATGTCATAGGTCAGTGAATGAAATAAGTCATGTCATAGGTCAGTTAAATAAAATAAGTCATGTCATAGGTCAGTTAAATGAAATAAGTCATGTCATAGGTCAGTGAATAAAATAAGTCATGTCATAGGTCAGTGAATAAAATAAGTCATGTCATAGGTCAGTTAAATGAAATAAGTCATGTCATAGGTCAGTGAATAAAATAAGTCATGTCATAGGTCAGTGAATAAAATAAGTCATGTCATAGGTCAGTGAATAAAATAAGTCATGTCATAGGTCAGTGAATGAAATAAGTCATGTCATAGGTAAGGGTCGACCGATATATCGGCCGGTGGGCCGATATTAGCGTTGTTTAGGTGTATCGGCATTGGCCGATACACATGGCCGATACGGCCGATACGCATCCAGCGTCATTTACAGACAGGCGTTCAAGGGCAGCTCTGTGAAGACCCGCTATGCACGCTGCTGCAGCCCCCGCAGCATAGTATGCACATGGCATTGCACTGCATACAGTAGCATGCGTGTGCCTGAAAGTCATTAAGTGAGTCGAAAAAAACGGGAATGCTGTTTAAGTGCGTCGCATTTAAACTGCCAACCTAAACTAGGGAGCTGTAACACTGAGAGTAGGCTATGATGCAATCACCCGCAGTTTAAAGTTCAAATGAAGTCGGTGTTGTTATCAGTCACTGTCAATTCGGCGTTTGCAGGAGTTAAACCGGCGAACACCGGTGAAGCAGCCCAGTGTGTGTGTGGTGTGTGTGTGTGTGAGTGAGTGTGCACGCACGTGAGGGAGAGACAGATGGAGCGAGAAAAAGTGATCAGCGCGGAGCGGAACAGTTGCTGTAATCAGATAACTGCACAACGAACCCAACAGTCCAGGACCTAATGAAACGTTTTGGGGTTTCGAGAAGAGGCTTGCTAAGCCATAGACTACTTTAGCTTACGTACGGGAATATTTTTCAACACATGGGGTAGCGCCGTGTCAGTGCATGTCGACACCGCGGGAGCAATAATGGCATGCAAGTGATTATCACTGAATAAACTTCTAAATCCCTCCTAAACGTAACTCGCCACGCATATTGTGTGCAATATAAGGGTACACTTCGTTAGAGTTAGAGGTGGCGTGGGATTTGCCCATTTTTTATTTTTTTAAAAAGTGACAAATCTACAATTCATTCACTCACTTTGCAATGCGGATGATGATCAAGTCAGGCTATTTACTGTCACTGCCTGCTTCAAAGGCAATGGTATATCAAGTACAATATAGGCCTACAGTTGTAAAATAGGCCTAAACATTTACTCTAAATAATCTTTGTGTCATCCCCAACATTTCTCAAATGTGCAGTCAAGCTCTGTTGCCACTGTCAAGCCACAGTCCTTTGAATGTGTCAAGCCAAACTAATATATATTTTTTAAATAAATAAAAATGAATAAAAGAACCAAAGTATGTGGGCTATTCCTTTTTAAGTGGATATAATACTGTATAAGCATTAAGCAGACACTTAAAAAAAAATGCTCAATGGGCTTCAGACATGATTGTCATTTTCCTGTTATTCATGTTATTATAAATAAATGGCTATTTATTTTTAACTTAAGACCTGGAATATTTATCATTTTTTAAACTTTTTTTAACCCATATCGGTATCGGAAATCGGGTATCGGAAATCGGGTATCGGCCATGGGCCATGGGGAAAAAATCGGTATCGCATCGGCCATCAAAAAACCCGTATCGGTCGATCCCTAGTCATAGGTCAGTTGAATGAAATAAGTCATGTCATAGGTCAGTGAATGAAATAAGTCATGTCATAGGTCAGTTAAATGAAATAAGTCATGTCATAGGTCAGTGAATGAAATAAGTCATGTCATAGGTCAGTGAATGAAATAAGTCATGTCATAGGTCAGTGAATGAAATAAGTCATGTCATAAGTCAGTTAAATGAAATAAGTCATGTCATAGGTCAGTTAAATGAAATAAGTCATGTCATAGGTCAGTTAAATGAAATAAGTCATGTCATAGGTCAGTTAAATGAAATAAGTCATGTCATAGGTCAGTTAAATGAAATAAGTCATGTCATAGGTCAGTTAAATGAAATAAGTCATGTCATAGGACAGTTGAATAAAATAAGTCATGTCATAGGTCAGTGAATAAAATAAGTCATGTCATAGGTCAGTTAAATGAAATAAGTCATGTCATAGGTCAGTTAAATGAAATAAGTCATGTCATAGGACAGTTGAATAAAATAAGTCATGTCATAGGTCAGTTAAATGAAATAAGTCATGTCATAGGTCAGTGAATAAAATAAGTCATGTCATAGGTCAGTTAAATGAAATAAGTCATGTCATAGGTCAGTGAATGAAATAAGTCATGTCATAGGTCAGTTAAATGAAATAAGTCATGTCATAGGTCAGTGAATAAAATAAGTCATGTCATAGGTCAGTGAATAAAATAAGTCATGTCATAGGTCAGTGAATAAAATAAGTCATGTCATAGGTCAGTTAAATGAAATAAGTCATGTCATAGGTCAGTTAAATGAAATAAGTCATGTCATAGGTCAGTGAATAAAATAAGTCATGTCATAGGTCAGTTAAATAAAATAAGTCATGTCATAGGACAGTTAAATGAAATAAGTCATGTCATAGGTCAGTTAAATAAAATAAGTCGTGTCATAGGTCAGTTGAATGAAATAAGTCATGTCATAGGTCAGTAAATGAAATAAGTCATGTCATAGGTCAGTAAATGAAATAAGTCATGTCATAGGTCAGTTAAATAAAATAAGTCATGTCATAGGACAGTTAAATGAAATAAGTCATGTCATAGGTCAGTTAAATAAAATAAGTCATGTCATAGGACAGTTAAATGAAATAAGTCATGTCATAGGTCAGTTAAATAAAATAAGTCATGTCATAGGTCAGTTAAATAAAATAAGTCATGTCATAGGTCAGTTAAATAAAATAAGTCATGTCATAGGTCAGTTAAATGAAATAAGTCATGTCATAGGTCAGTTAAATGAAATAAGTCATGTCATAGGTCAGTTGAATGAAATAAGTCATGTCATAAGTCAGTTGAATGAAATAAGTCATGTCATAGGACAGTTAAATGAAATAAGTCATGTCATAGGTCAGTGAATAAAATAAGTCATGTCATAGGTCAGTTAAATAAAATAAGTCATGTCATAGGTCAGTTAAATGAAATAAGTCATGTCATAGGACAGTTAAATGAAATAAGTCATGTCATAGGTCAGTTAAATAAAATAAGTCATGTCATAGGTCAGTTAAATGAAATAAGTCATGTCATAGGTCAGTTAAATGAAATAAGTCATGTCATAGGTCAGTTAAATGAAATAAGTCATGTCAAGTCAGTTGAATGAAATAAGTCATGTCATAGGTCAGTTAAATAAATAAGTCATGTCATAGGTCAGTTGAATGAAATAAGTCATGTCAAGTCAGTTGAATGAAATAAGTCATGTCATAGGTCAGTTGAATGAAATAAGTCATGTCATAGGTCAGTTAAATGAAATAAGTCATGTCATAAGTCAGTTGAATGAAATAAGTCATGTCATAGTCAGTTGAATGAAATAAGTCATGTCATAGTCAGTTGAATGAAATAAGTCATGTCATAGGTCAGTTAAATAAAATAAGTCATGTCATAGGTCAGTTAAATGAAATAAGTCATGTCATAGGTCAGTTAAATGAAATAAGTCATGTCATAGGTCAGTTAAATGAAATAAGTCATGTCATAGGTCAGTTAAATGAAATAAGTCATGTCATAGGTCAGTTAAATGAAATAAGTCATGTCATAGGTCAGTGAATAAATAAGTCATGTCATAGGTCAGTTAAATGAAATAAGTCATGTCATAGGTCAGTTAAATGAAATAAGTCATGTCATAGGTCAGTGTAATAAATAAGTCATGTCATAGGTCAGTTAAATGAAATAAGTCATGTCATAGGTCAGTTAAATGAAATAAGTCATGTCATAGGTCAGTTAAATGAAATAAGTCATGTCATAGGTCAGTTAAATGAAATAAGTCATGTCATAGGTCAGTGAATAAAATAAGTCATGTCATAGGTCAGTTAAATGAAATAAGTCATGTCATAGGTCAGTTAAATGAAATAAGTCATGTCATAGGTCAGTGAATAAAATAAGTCATGTCATAGGTCAGTTAAATGAAATAAGTCATGTCATAGGTCAGTTAAATGAAATAAGTCATGTCATAGGTCAGTTAAATGAAATAAGTCATGTCATAAGTCAGTTAAATGAAATAAGTCATGTCATAGGTCAGTGAATGAAATAAGTCATGTCATAGGTCAGTTGAATGAAATAAGTCATGTCATAGGTCAGTTGAATAAAATAAGTCATGTCATAGGTCAGTGAATAAAATAAGTCATGTCATAGGTCAGTTAAATAAAATAAGTCATGTCATAGGTCAGTTGAATGAAATAAGTCATGTCATAGGTCAGTGAATAAAATAAGTCATGTCATAGGTCAGTTAAATAAAATAAGTCATGTCATAAGTCAGTTAAATAAAATAAGTCATGTCATAGGTCAGTTGAATGAAATAAGTCATGTCATAGGTCAGTTAAATGAAATAAGTCATGTCATAAGTCAGTTGAATAAAATAAGTCATGTCATAGGTCAGTGAATAAAATAAGTCATGTCATAGGTCAGTTAAATGAAATAAGTCATGTCATAGGTCAGTTAAATGAAATAAGTCATGTCATAGGTCAGTGAATGAAATAAGTCATGTCATAGGTCAGTGAATGAAATAAGTCATGTCATAGGTCAGTTAAATGAAATAAGTCATGTCATAGGTCAGTGAATAAAATAAGTCATGTCATAGGTCAGTTAAATGAAATAAGTCATGTCATAGGTCAGGTCAGTGAATAAAATAAGTCATGTCATAGGTCAGTTAAATAAAATAATTCATGTCATAGGTCAGTTAAATAAAATAAGTCATGTCATAGGTCAGTGAATAAAATAAGTCATGTCATAGGTCAGTTAAATGAAATAAGTCATGTCATAGGTCAGTGAAAAATAAGTCATGTCATAGGTCAGTTAAATGAAATAAGTCATGTCATAGGTCAGTTAAATAAAATAAGTCATGTCATAGGTCAGTGAATAAAATAAGTCATGTCATAGGTCAGTGAATGAAATAAGTCATGTCATAGGTCAGTTAAATGAAATAAGTCATGTCATAGGTCAGTTAAATGAAATAAGTCATGTCATAGGTCAGTTAAATGAAATAAGTCATGTCATAGGTCAGTGAATAAAATAAGTCATGTCATAGGTCAGTTAAATAAAATAAGTCATGTCATAGGTCAGTTAAATGAAATAAGTCATGTCATAGGTCAGTTAAATAAAATAAGTCATGTCATAAGTCAGTGAATAAAATAAGTCATGTCATAGGTCAGTTAAATGAAATAAGTCATGTCATAGGTCAGTGAATAAAATAAGTCATGTCATAGGTCAGTTAAATGAAATAAGTCATGTCATAGGTCAGTTAAATAAAATAAGTCATGTCATAGGTCAGTTAAATAAAATAAGTCATGTCATAGGTCAGTTAAATAAAATAAGTCATGTCATAGGTCAGTTAAATGAAATAAGTCATGTCATAGGTCAGAGTTAAATGAAATAAGTCATGTCATAGGTCAGTTAATAAAATAAGTCATGTCATAGGTCAGTTAAATAAAATAAGTCATGTCATAGGTCAGTTAAATAAAATAAGTCATGTCATAGGTCAGTTAAATGAAATAAGTCATGTCATAGGTCAGTGAATAAAATAAGTCATGTCATAGGTCAGTTAAATGAAATAAGTCATGTCATAGGTCAGTGAATAAAATAAGTCATGTCATAGGTCAGTTAAATGAAATAAGTCATGTCATAGGTCAGTTAAATAAAATAAGTCATGTCATAGGTCAGTTAAATGAAATAAGTCATGTCATAGGTCAGTTAAATGAAATAAGTCATGTCATAGGTCAGTTAAATGAAATAAGTCATGTCATAGGTCAGTTAAATAAAATAAGTCATGTCATAGGTCAGTTAAATGAAATAAGTCATGTCATAGGTCAGTTAAATGAAATAAGTCATGTCATAGGTCAGTGAATAAAATAAGTCATGTCATAGGTCAGTGAATAAAATAAGTCATGTCATAGGTCAGTTAAATGAAATAAGTCATGTCATAGGTCAGTTAAATAAAATAAGTCATGTCATAGGTCAGTGAATAAAATAAGTCATGTCATAGGTCAGTTAAATAAAATAAGTCATGTCATAGGTCAGTTAAATGAAATAAGTCATGTCATAGGTCAGTTAAATGAAATAAGTCATGTCATAGGTCAGTTAAATGAAATAAGTCATGTCATAGGTCAGTTAAATAAAATAAGTCATGTCATAGGTCAGTTAAATGAAATAAGTCATGTCATAGGTCAGTTAAATGAAATAAGTCATGTCATAGGTCAGTGAATAAAATAAGTCATGTCATAGGTCAGTTAAATGAAATAAGTCATGTCATAGGTCAGTGAATAAAATAAGTCATGTCATAGGTCAGTTAAATGAAATAAGTCATGTCATAGGTCAGTTAAATAAAATAAGTCATGTCATAGGTCAGTTAAATAAAATAAGTCATGTCATAGGTCAGTTAAATAAAATAAGTCATGTCATAGGTCAGTTAAATAAAATAAGTCATGTCATAGGTCAGTTAAATAAAATAAGTCATGTCATAGGTCAGTTGAATGAAATAAGTCATGTCATAGGTCAGTTGAATGAAATAAGTCATGTCATAGGTCAGTTGAATGAAATAAGTCATGTCATAGGTCAGTTAAATGAAATAAGTCATGTCATAGGTCAGTTAAATGAAATAAGTCATGTCATAGGTCAGTTAAATGAAATAAGTCATGTCATAAGTCAGTTAAATAAAATAAGTCATGTCATAGGTCAGTGAATGAAATAAGTCATGTCATAGGTCAGTTAATGAAATAAGTCATGTCATAAGTCAGTTAAATGAAATAAGTCATGTCATAGGTCAGTTGAATGAAATAAGTCATGTCATAGGTCAGGTAAATAAAATAAGTCATGTCATAGGTCAGTGAATGAAATAAGTCATGTCATAGGTCAGTTAAATGAAATAAGTCATGTCATAGGTCAGTTAAATGAAATAAGTCATGTCATAAGTCAGTTAAATAAAATAAGTCATGTCATAGGTCAGTGAATGAAATAAGTCATGTCATAGGTCAGTTAATGAAATAAGTCATGTCATAAGTCAGTTAAATGAAATAAGTCATGTCATAGGTCAGTTGAATGAAATAAGTCATGTCATAGGTCAGTAAATGAAATAAGTCATGTCATAGGTCAGAATGAAATAAGTCATGTCATAGGTCAGTTAAATGAAATAAGTCATGTCATAGGTCAGTTAAATAAAATAAGTCATGTCATAGGTCAGTTAAATGAAATAAGTCATGTCATAGGTCAGTTAATGAAATAAGTCATGTCATAGGTCAGT
>CM014092.1:34521551-34561551 GCA_004119915.2 Collichthys lucidus | reverse complement strand
TTGTTCCATTAAAAACAGACGGCCTTAATTTCTGAACTTAATAACTTTGATTGGTTGTTTTTTCTGGATGAATGTTTCAAAGTATTTTTTGAGCCATAATGATGAGATTTGATTTATGTTTTTTTGTGTTGTTTTTTTTTAAAGTATTTTTTAAAGGGGTAATAGATTTGTATTTATGACTTTAACATTTAATGATAATTATAGACCAATCAGTTTTAAACTAAAACATGTTGGCTTTGATTGTTGCATGCTGTCTAGAAACATTTCATATTTATTTTTTATTTTGAGTTGCTTCAACTTTATTTATCTGAGTATATTTCTGATGTTACTAAAAACAAGCGCTCCTCGTTAAATATCCATAATGAGCGCATGATGTCACACTGACATTTCATAATTCTTTTGTTTTAAAAGATTAATATTTGAGTTTTTATTTTCTCCTGTGGGTTAAAATGTTTACAAAATGTTAAAAACTGAAAAATATCAAACATTCGTCTGATGTTAATTTTTTTTAATTTTATATAAATCTCATAGCAAAGTCACAGAATTTATCTTCAATGTTGATCATTTTCTCTGTAGAACACGTGTTTAATAAATAGTATTTTTATTATCAATCATCTGGTTTCATGTGTTTGTCTACAAATCCAGGACCAGCTCAGTTTTTTAGTACAGTTTCATTTAATCTCTGATTTATCTTTGAGTTTTGGTGACACTAATCAGTAAAATGTTTTTATTTCAGTGATTTATTGATGATGTCATCAGCTGCTTGTACATCTAGGTGAACTGTTCATCATGCTTCCTGCAGTGCATGGATGTGACCACAAGGGGGCCCTCAGAGCACACTGCAGGCTCGATAATTACTGACTGATGGTTTAATTCACAGAAAGCCATTAATACGTCAGGACAACATATGATGTCACAAAGTGTCTGTCATAATAGGGAAGAAGAAGAAGCAGCAGGTATGTAAAATGTTTTCCTTCTATCATTGTTCTGATTCTCAGTGAGAAACTTACAGGAAGTTTAGAGTGACGTCATACAAAAAAAGGTTCTTGAGACACGATAAAGGTTAAAAACTTAAGTTCATCAGTCAAACTGGTTCAGTCATGAACCTTTAAACTGTTTCTATAGTAATTTTTCCAGAAAAAGTCGTTCTTGAAAATTGAGAAAGTTTAGCTCAGTCTAATGTGTTTTTAGTGTTTTGATGTTTTTTATGTAAAGTGTCTTTGAGTCCTTCTAATTAAAATGTATTAATTTAATCATATGACGAACAGGAACATGAACATGGCTACGATCATCATTAAGGTACAGAGATTGTATTAACAGTGTCTGCTTGACAGAATTCTAATTAACATAAAACCAGATACTATAAGATGAACACGATCCCCTAAAACCAAAACAAACAGACTTCTACCTTCTGTGGAAAACATGTTCGCTTCATAATGTTTCTGCATCAAAATGCTTTTTAAGTAACTTCATAGAAACCACTCACTTCCTGTAGATACCCAAACAATTGCAGACAAATAATCTTGAGTTATTATTAATGATAACCGTCTGATGAAGTTTGTGAAGAACCATCCCTGAAACAAACAGAAGACATTACGTCTCTGTTTGAACCTCGTTTTATATTTGGGGACTCTTCAGTGTAATCATCATTTCCACTCTGTGACATTTAGACAATCTATGGGACATCATGCATCACTCTGGACTGAAGAAACAACAAAAAAGACCAAAACTTTTTTTTCTCGCAGTCAAAGTCAAAGTGTGGCTTTGTGTGGTCAACATGATGTCACTTCCTCTTCCTGTGGTGCAGAAAGAAAGCTTTGTCTTGTGGAGACCAGGCCTGCTCATAGAGCTCACATGTGAGATCCACAAAGCGCTTCGTTCTGATGTTCACAGAATGCGAGTGCTGCTGAAGGTGTGGACTTTGTTGATCCTGTGTGTAAACATTTGAGCAGTGAGAAGGTTTCATGTTTTCATCTGCATCAGAAAGGAAGGCGCCCTTCAAACCTCCAAAATATACATGTTTGTTTGTCATGTCACAGCTCCAGTGCAGCATTGGTTCGTCCTGCACGCGATTTCAAAACCCCACCGGGAGCGTTTGTTTACTTTCTTTGGTCATTTCCTGGTTTGTGTGCTTCTGAATATGCTTCTGCATGTGTAAATATGCTACGTAGTTCATTTGTTTCTCTTTTGTCCGTTTTTCCCGTTTGCACAGGGTATTTTATTTTGAAAATTGCTGGATTCTCAATCCTGTTTCTGTGTCTGGCTTCCTGTCAACTTGAGGTCCTCTTTGCAAATCGATGCAGGCTCCTCGTGTGTGTGTGTGTGTGTGTGTGTGTGTGTGTGTGTGTTTCAGCTTATGTCCTTCTCTGTAAGTCGCTTTGGATATAAACGTCTGCTAAATGTAATGTGTGTGTGTGTGTGTAATGTGTGTGTGTGTGTGTGGATATGCTCTAATCTTAATGGGAATAATATTTCTATAAAGTGGAAAGGTGTATGTTGGACTTATTAGTCTGGACAGTTTAGACTCAGCCGGATGCAGCACGAGTCGTCATCATCCAAACTACAGGCTCTGTCCTGAAAAGTTGGTTTGGTTTTGTTTGTGAGTCAGAATCAGTTTCTGTGGATCCACAAACTTCAAAGCTTCATGTTTATTAAGTGTTCAGATTTATTTTAGAGAAAGCAGAGACATTCAAAAATCTGTTTGTGAATTTTGATTTTAGGATCTTTATTTTCATGTTTTCATGTGTGCTGGGATGTAATCAGATTACATTTCTAAAGCAAAGATACTTTGTTTACTGGATGAAAACTGCTTACATTTAAAGCACCCATTGATCGATTGTGTCCTTAACATCGAGCTTGAGTTTAGAAAGGACAAACTTGAAAGTAAAAAGTAACAAAAACCATGTGTGTCGTCCCCCAGTCCCCCTCAGACGCCCCCCATTTCCCATCTGTGCCCTTCAGGCCCTGGTTTCAGGCGCCTCCCATTTCCCTCTTCCTTCACAAGCCTCTGTTTTTGTTTTCCAGCCCGGCTCTCTGCACAGGAAGTTGTATACATTGGGAGCATTCAGGAAGGCGGAGAGCAGCTTTCCCGTTAGCTCAAAAAAAAAAGTAGATAAAAGAGGTCAGTAATTCGTAAAGCGAGAGAGAAACAGAAGTCAGCTGTTCTCCTCACTTCACCTCCCCCCTTCACTCAGTCTGAACCACTGCCACGACTTCAACTTAAACTGAAGATTTAAAGTGTAAAACTCTTTTCTGCCTTCATACATGTGAGCCTCCTCACACAGAAGCAGTGAAAACAGGGAGGAATGAAGGAAAAGAGGAGGAGATAGAACGACTGGCTGGGGCTGAAAAATAACAGGAAACCAACTGATTCAAACGCTGTTTCTTCAAATCCTGCAGAGATAAAGCAGCCGTCTGCCACGTCTCGACTGAGCAGCCATCACTCTATGTCTGATCTGTAAAATGAAGATTTAAAGGACTTAAAGCCGAAGATGTGACGTCACTTCTGCTCTCAGCCTCCACGCTGTGGTTAGTCAATGTGAGCGGATGCAGACTTCTGGGAGCTGATTGTTGGATTTCTGTGCGGCTGCGTTTCTGACCTACAAACTCAACCTTTGTGAGAGTCTTATGGATCGATCGCTGTGTTCACAATCATCTGTTTGTTTGAATCATCTGGATTATTAACTGGAGCCACATGAAGAATAAAGGGACGAAACTCAAGTCCAAAAAGAAAGGAAGTGAGAATGCGTTCGGCTGTGACCTGATAGAACATCTGCAGAATTCAGGACAAGATGGTAAAACTTTGATTTTTTTAAAGTTTCTTATGAGCAGCTGTCATCAAACTTTATTTCAACAGGACAATGTTCACACTGAAAGTTGAGAATTTATTAAGAACTTCAGATTATTTCAACTCATGACCCTTAAAAAGTCTCATCATGTGGTGAACATCATTTTTAGTTTTATCATGTATGAACTGTAGGTATACATATGTTTCACATGTAGTCAGGTCATTCATTCACCCATTGGCTGTTTTAAATCTGTGACTCTGGGTGTGGCTCATAGTTTTCTTACACTTCCAACAGTGACCACTCTGTCTGACTAAAGACCGGGCGGTGCTGCTGCCTTCAGATGACAGAAAACCGAAGAGAAACAAAATGTGTCATCAAATATTTAAACATGATTTTCTGATCAAACGTCTTTTCCCACAAATGTCGTGTGACATGTTTTTATTTTCGGAGCATCATGATGTGTCAATACTTGCACACGCGTGTGAATCTGTGTGTTGAGGTCGACCTGTTGGACTCTGTGAGGCGGAGCTTTTAGGACAGGAAGTGAGGGAGGAGGTTTGGGTCAAACCCCTCCACCATCGAGGGCCAGCAGACATGTTGTGCTTTTAGTGAATTAATCATCAACATGAAGAAGCTGAACAATCTAACGCTGAACTCATTATTTCAAACCACATGCACAAATGACAGCAATGCAAAGAGATTATACACTGAAAATATCCTGATATTCGTGAGGGAACTTTTCAACAAAAGAATTACTTATTATAAATTGAGCCTGGGCAATTAAAACTCTGTGTTGGGCATAATAACTGTCTGAAACTGGATTTTAAAACAAGTTTTTGTTTAACGTCAACAGACGTCGTTTACATAAAATCTGTCACTTTCTGTCTTTGATGGAACTTGATGAAATTATAATTACATCTGTTGATTCTGAGCTGAAGCTAAGAGTCAAATAACTTCATCACACATTTTCATTCCCCCAGTGCAGAAACGGGGAAGAAGTAAGTTTAATGTCTGATTACTGAAAAATGAATGTTTTTTATTTTTTTGCACCACGGACATGAAAATAGTGTAGTTAAAATATCAGAGTAACCACAGACTGAGAACTTCATGGAACAAAATAATCTTTATTTAAATGATTAAAATGTGACTGGAAGTCTGAAAAATGTTTGATATTAAATGCTGGCTTCCAATTTATCTTCTCAAAAATTCAAAACTGATTAAGGCTTAATCTGACACACAGGTTGAAGTTGATGTGAGATACTGGAGGTACTGGATCCAGCGGAAATGTTTTATAAAAGAGGTGAACCATCATTGAACTAAAGAAGAAACCAATAATCAAACATATTTATTTGAGTTTTGTGGCAGCTACAGACTGAATGACGTGTTGGCTACAGACTGAAGCAGCAGGAGTTCTAGCTCTGTAGCCACGGTTCAATCTGTCCAAATGTTTTTAACAGTTGTGTGTACTGAAGGTGATGTGCTGCAGGTCACTGGAGCCGTTTTCTATTAGAGGAAATGTCGTAAGTAATACCAGCTACAAGGACTGGGTGTGTCGACCTTCCTCTGAAACAAACAAACCATTTTTAACTTCCTGTCAAAGTCCACCTACAATCAGTGGCCCTGAGGAATAGAAATAGACACGCTGGAACAAACCCTTTATATTAAATGCTTCCTTTTGCTTTGACGATTCAGTGTTGTTACCCTAACACAGTTTAACTTCAGTTCCTCAGGGTTAGTGTTCATGTATGATCCGTTTGTCTGACACGGTGTAACTACAGTTCCTCAGGTTCTGAAGAAATGTGCAGAGTTTATTGAGGAACATGGGATTGTGGATGGGATCTACAGACTGTCGGGGGTCACCTCCAATATCCAGCGTCTCAGGTACTTAACAAAATGCAACACTGTGAATCACACAAAATAACATAAGAGTAATATATAAGTTTGTATCAAAGTATGAGTTTAAAAACGTTTATCAGCTGTTTAAATGCATCGTATTGTTCATTGCAAAACTGAAGCTACACTAAATCATAAATCAATAATTAAATCACGTCCATAAAATGATGTTAATGTAATTTTATCGATACAGGCAGAATAGAGAGTTATGTTATTTATACTATTTAATCTGAATAATATTATTTTTCATGTGATACGTGTTACAGACAGGAATTCAGCTCTGAGGCGTGTCCTGACCTCACAAAGGAAGTGTACCTCCAGGACATCCACTGTGTGGGTTCTTTATGTAAGCTGTACTTCAGAGAGCTGCCAAACCCGCTGCTCACATACGAGCTTTACAGCAGATTCACTGTGAGTAAACTGGATTCAGACCTGACCTCTCTATTTTCCACTCTTCACATGACAAAGGGAACTCTTCTTGAAACACTCTCAGCCACAGGCAGCAAAACATAGACAAACTCTGCAGACTCTGCATAGGGCATGAAGCTCTCTGAGCAGAGCTCTCTGCAGAGTTTGTCTATGTTTTGCTGCCTGTGGCTGAGAGTGTTTCAAGAAGAGTTTCCTTTGTCATGTGAAGAGCAGAAAATGTGTTGATGTTTAGAGTTTGAGATTATTATTATTATTTTTTTAATTAAATCCTTGTTCATGGGTCATAATGACACAAAACATACTTCCAACAGCTGCATGTTTACGACCTCACGCTAACAAATGTGTTGAGCCTCAGTCACATGACTCCATCATGTTTGTGGCTGATCACCAGGAAACTGGATTAGGAGGGCAGGAGGAGGCCTGCACCTTATTAATACATTGATCCTGTTTACTGATAATCAGATTAAATTTCATTATACAGCTGCAGGGGCCACAAGTTTAAATCGGCTTTCAAACTCGTATCCGATTGTGGATTGTTATGATGTGCAGGAGGTGGTCTCAGTCCAGGGGGATCATGAGAGACTTTTACACATTCAGAGGGTCGTCAAAGAGCTGCCAACGCCTCACTTCAGGTGATCTTCATCATTTCACAGTGAGACGACTGTACAGGTGACGGTTTACCAATGATGATGTAATAAATGTGACAGGAAGTGTTTGTTGAAACTCTGCAGGACTCTGGAGTACCTCACGAAGCACTTGGCCCATCTTGCCACTTTAAGCACATACACTAACATGCATACACGGAACCTAGCCCTGGTTTGGGCTCCTAATCTACTGAGGTGAGTTGAGTTTGTCATTTGTTCCTGAAATCCTTTGTTTGTTTTTAGGTAATGATAAAATAAGTGCATGACTTTCTGTCTTTCTTTTAAATAATTTTCTCAGATCTAAAGACATTGAGGCGTCATCGGGTAATGGAGACATGGCGTTCCAGGAGGTGCGGATACAACAGTCGGTGGTTGAATTTATTCTGAATCACACAGACCAAATCTTCAGTGATTCTGTTCAGATCAAATCCAAAGAAGGTATGACAGTTTGAAAACACAGATTCTTTGTGAGAGTATTGTCTTTTTGCTTTAGAACCGACTTAAACTTATTTTGCTCTTCCAGGATCGAGTTCCATGTGTGGGGAGAAGTACGCCACCCTTCCTATCAGCGGTCAGTGTGGGCCAATGAAACTGATGAGCCTGGAAGAAGCCCAGGCTCGCTCCTTAAGTCCAAACCATCCGGTTCATCGAGAACGTCAGCGGGAGAACAGTCTGCCAGATACGAGCACTGCCACGCTGTTCCACACTGTCATAGACATTTCAGACAGCAAGTATGACAGATTCAAATCCAGTCTCCATGATCACCTTTGTTTTTCTTACAGTCAGAACTGTTCTGGACTCAAATGTCTCTGTTTGACTGTCAGGAGAAAATTTTCTGGGAAATCAAAGAAGTGGAAGTCGATCTTCAACCTGGGACGATCCGTGGACTCGAAGGGAAAACTGAGCCGGAATGGGAGCGTGTTCATCCGAGCACCGGGGATAACAGGTAAAGGTTCGCCATGATCAGTCGATAAAACAAAACAAAACACAATCATGTGAAAAGACAAAGTAACTGAGCGTGGACAAACCGAAATTTATTCTCACAGACTTAAAATACACAGTTTGCTGATATGATTGTTTTTCTGCAGAAAAAGCAGCTCTTCGTCCATCCAGGAGCATGGAATCCTTGTGCTCCTTACCAACAGGTAATATTTTCACTTAAATGCAGAACACAATGAAATGTCTTTGATTTGAAATGCTGATTTATATTTACTTTCTGTTTGTTATTGCACAGACGACGACAGATCAGGAAACAAGACACCAGCTGGAGGCATTTTTGTTCCGGATGTTAAATCCAGAACACTGGGGTCGGATTCACTCTATGACCTGAATGAACACGAACAAAATTGGGAGTTTAAAGGGAACAAAGCTGGGGGGGCAACAGGGGGCTGGAGCTCTAGCATGAACCAGAAGGAGTCACCAGGAGCCTCTGCTCCCCCTCAAAAACTCTGCCAGAGCAGCTGAAGGTGTTCAAAGGCGACGACCTGGGTGGCTACAAGCCCACCTCTCCAAAAAACAGGAGGATGCTGTACTCTGGCTCCTCCCACAGCAGTTCCTCCAGACCCTCCTTCCCGGGAAGCTTCTTCCCGCTCGAGTCCTCGCCGAGGCATCAACGCAGGGCCGTCAACATATCTGAGCCTTTTGCTGTGTCCGTACCGCTCCGCGTTTCGGCTGTTATCAGCTCAAACAGCACGCCATGCAGGGGCCATGCCAAGGACAAAGCAGCCACCCTGAAACCCTCTAAAGAGAGCTGTGAACCAAGTGACACAATACCCCAACTGGAACCCAAGAAGAAGGAAGGAACAGAGAAGGCGACCACAGTCCCTCTGGACGGTGAGCACCTTCGTCACTGTGTTTTAAAGTGTTTTTTTTACATGTTAACTTCAGAATAATAACCAGAATAATAACTCCTGTCATATTCAGATACAAGCAAACAAGTGATGCAAGAAGTTCGAGGAGGGGTTTCTGAACTGGACCCAAACATAAAAGGAGGCAGAGATGCAGTGGCATCTGGGAAAGAAGTGCACAACCAGCCCAGAGCAGTTCAACTGGTAAAGATGAGATTCCTCCTAAACAATGTCTTGCTTTGTGTTTTATTGTTTCTGGCCTTTTTTTTGTTTAGATGAAATCCGTTAGTTGTTTAAGTCCTGTATTATTCAGGTTTCGTAAAGGTCATGTGAGCATTGAACTGCTTGAGCCTCGAAATCTTTGGCTCCAAACAGGGTTGATGATGTTGAAAGGTGGAAACATTATTTGTAATTTTTCTTTAATCCTCTCTGTTTTTGTTTGTTTGTTTGTTTTTCAGGACAAGAGAGACTCTGCTGGAAAAGAGCTGTGGTCAGACCTCCCCCAAGAACTGAAGATAACTGAACCTGAGATCGACCTGCTGGACGACACTTTTAAACCCGTTTTTGGCTCCAAGAGCACCTGTGAGGGGATGAAGTTAACGATGGATGTGAAGTCAAAACGAAGCCGCAGTTCTCCGTCTCTTTCTTTGTTATTTCGGGAGTCTTCAAATTCATCTCTGAGCAATCATGTGACATCCACTAGATCAGATTCTGCAAAAAACAACCCTCAGAATCTGACATCTTATTTTCTGTTCACAAAATCACAGAACACTCTCGTTCTGCTGAGATGATGAAGGAGACAGAGAAGCATCAAAAAATCATGTCTTTAAACAAAGATGATCCGGCTTCCACCAATCGGGCCCAACTTCAGTTAAAGAAAATCGATTTAGATAAAGTTCTGATTCCTCAGAATTCTGAGGATTCAACTGAAGGTTCGTCTGGAGCTGATTATGCCGCCAAGAAACCCGAGAAAAATGTTTCCTGTGAAGGACCAAAGAAGATTTTGGTTCCTGAGATGGATGTCACTCAAAGGCTTTCGGTGTGTTTGGAGGAGAAACGTAACACCTTGGAGCTGCCACACCTAGATACTGACGATGGATGTGGAGGAAATTCGGAGGAACTGGACCTGGTGGAGCCCTGGGAGGATCTGAGCTCCACCAAGCAGTGGGTTACCAGTCCGCTCCACTCACCAGACATGGAGGAACTGTTCAACCAACTGTCCCCTTTCAGCTCTCAGGGCGAAGGTGTGAGCTCAGAGGAGGTTGATAAGAAAGCATCTCTGATTAAAAGCACTGAACACCTCTCAGGAAACGTTTCTCAGACCAGCAACAAACCAGAGACCAAATGGATGTGTTCAATACCTTCACGGCTCAGTGTGAACAGCCCAACACAAGCAGCACAAACAAAGCAAACAGAAAAACACAGTATCATCTCAGAGGTTTCCCAGGCAGATGTCTTATGAAGCCGCTGCTCCAGAGAAACAAGAGGAAAATGACTTTCCCAAACACAGACCGTATTCCTTGAATTTAGACTTGGGCCATCGGTGCATCAGAGACATTTCTAACCAGCAAACCTGTAATTCTTCCGAGTTTTCCTCATGTCAGCGAGGACTGCTCAGTTCGTCAGTGAACAATGGGCTGCCCTCGGACCTGGAACTGTTTCTGAATGATCGGCAGGCGCCTCTACGTCGAAATTCAGCCCCGGTCAGCGTGTCATCAGTGAGAACTGCCTTCATGATCAAAACATGTCAGGCCAAAGCTGTGCCTGTTGTCCCCCCGAAGGTGCAGTACAGTCAGATACCTCACTCCAGACGTGAGAAGGACACTGTTAAGCAACAAGAACAGGATGATCCTAAAATGAATTTAGGGAAGAACACACTCCTCCCCCAGTGATGACAGACCTGAAGGAGGAGCTGGAGAACAAAGAGCCTGAACCCAATCACCAGAAAAACCCAAATGTTGAGAACTGTCCTGAATCGATAAAGACCACATCGAGTGCAGAGCTGCCAGTTATACCCAGGAGACAGGCGCCGAGTCTGGAAGTATTTGTCGACTGTCCAAGACCCAACAGAGGAACCCTCTTACAAAGACCCTCCTTCAGGAACAGGCAGAGACCACAGAGTCTCATCCTGCTCAGCCCCCCTTTTCCCATCATGGACTACCCGCCGTCCGGAGATGACGGCAGACTCCTCTCATCCATCAAGAGTCTGAACGACACGTCGGCGGGAAATGTCTTCTCCAAAGAGACAGCAGACGGGATCTCTCTCCAAAACAAGATGACAATCCCAAAAAGTGGACAGAGACTGGAAACATCCACCAGCTGCTTCTACCAGCCACAGAGGAGGTCCATGATATTCGACAGCAGGAGCCACAGACAGATTGAGTGATGGGAGGTCAGGACTCTGAGACCTGGTCTTTGTAAATACATGTAGTACACCGAGATTCTTTTTGTAAAGCCATGACGTGTTTGAGATGAGGAAGCCGAAGATGTGTGCTTCAATCCCGATGGACAATTGATGGCTGCGCATTTTATTTAATCCAATTTGATTTGGTCTGTAAAATGTCAGAAATATCAGGCTGATGTCTTCAGAAACAAAATCATTCAAAACGTATAAACAATCGATTAATCGAATGATTTGATGTTTCAGCTTCACTGAGATCAACCAACGAAGGAACACACCACATGTCCGAGTCACAGAGGTGTGGAAATGAAACACACCACATGTCCGAGTCACAGAGGTGTGGAAATGAAACACACCACATGTCCGAGTCACAGAGGTGTGGAAATGAAACACACCACATGTCAGAGTCACAGAGGTGTGGAAATCAAACACACCACATGTCAGAGTCACAGAGGTGTGGAAATGAAACACACCACATGTCAGAGTCACAGAGGTGTGGAAATGAAACGCACCACATGTCAGAGTCACAGAGGTGTGGAAATCAAACGCACCACATGTCAGAGTCACAGAGGTGTGGAAATGAAACACACCACATGTCAGAGTCACAGAGGTGTGGAAATCAAACACACCACATGTCCGAGTCACAGAGGTGTGGAAATCAAACACACCACATGTCCGAGTCACAGAGGTGTGGAAATCAAACACACCACATGTCCGAGTCACAGAGGTGTGGAAATCAAACACACCACATGTCCGAGTCACAGAGGTGTGGAAATCAAACACACCACATGTCAGAGTCACAGAGGTGTGGAAATGAAACACACCACATGTCAGAGTCACAGAGGTGTGGAAATGAAACACACCACATGTCAGAGTCACAGAGGTGTGGAAATCAAACACACCACATGTCAGAGTCACAGAGGTGTGGAAATCAAACACAGCCCGTGTTCAGTCATAAAGTTAAACAGCAGCTGAACAGGCTGACTTGTTAAAACAGGAAGTGATCATGTGATGATTAAGATGTTGTGACATATGTGATGCTCACTAATTAAGAAATTATTACATTGTTTGCCATCATTGTGATGAGTTTATGTTAATGTGATTTTTTAAATTTTATTTAAAGTTTCAGATATTTTAAACTTCATATTTTCTTTGTTTGTATTGAGGTTGTGCACGCTGACTGTATTTCAAGTGTCTGACTCTAAGATTTACTTCTTACAAACACGGGATGTCACGTTAGACTGGCTTAACCTGGTTTTACCTGGATTTACCTGACCCCGCTTGTGTCACCTGAGTGTACCTGTTGCTGACCTGGTGTTGGATGTTGACTTCTGTATTTTTAAGATGTTTTGAAAGAACTGGATTTTGTTTAATTTGTTTGTTATGAACATAAAAAGAACATTTTGAGTTCAGAGAATAAAAAGTGCTGAAGGTTCTTCTGTGGTTCTGCTTTCTGTTTAAAGATGATATTTCATTTAGTTTGTTCTTCCTTCAGCTTGTTGATGGCGTTTAATAAACGTTTAATGAACATTTAATAAACGTTTAATAAACGTCTCTGAACTTTTGATGACCTTGTTCTGACTCTTCACAGCTGAATCTCACGTTTGATTCCCCATCAGAAAGAGAATGTGCTGAATGAGAAGGACTCAAACTGTCATCACTCAGAAAAAAATATAAAACTGGTTCTGAAGTTCCTGGTTCTGCCGGTCCTAGTTTTTGATTTGTTCTGTTCTTTGCCACCAGATGTCGCTGCGGCTCCACAAACACAGCACGGCCGAGGAGGATGGACGCTCCGGGACCGGCACCGCAGGAGTCTGTTTCAGGTACAAACATCCCACCGAGTATTCAGTCTTCATTGTCATCTTCATCATCTTCTTCTTTATCACCGTCAATATAATCTGATAAATTACACCAACACAGTGACACCAACATGAACTGATTAACTTTCTGATTAATGAGCTCATTAACGAGCTGTGACGTGTTCTGGCATTTCAGATTTTACTTTACATCTACTTTACAGCTTACTCAGATGACGTCACTTCACACTTCACTTCATTGTTTTGTGACCTTTGACCCGCAGAGCGCGTGGTGCAAGTTCAGAGGAGGAAGAAGAGAAAATGATAAGAATGAAGCTTCATCGGAAATAAAACAAATTATATTCAAATTTAATTTAAAGGAAATAAAATTCAAAGATTCAAATGTTTTCTATCAAAACTATGATTTTATCTCCGGAATCAAACCTGTGACAAAAAACAAACAGGTTCAGTTGAATGAATCGACAGACGATGGAGCAGTCTGCAGACCAGAATCAATAAAGTTAAAAAAATAAAGTTTAAATAAATAAAGTTTGTTTAAAAAAGGATTCAACAAAATAAAACTTTCAAATCAAATCAGTTGATTTTGAATTTTATCATCCTGAATCATGAAGTGAAGAAACGAGGTCAGAGTTTTTCCACAGATTTTAAAGTTTATGTAAAAGAATAAATAAATAAATAAATGTTTAAACTTGATAAAGTTTGATTTCCTCTCGTGAACACTTTATTCATCTTAACAGGAAAAACACAAACTCTTTAAACTCGGTTTCAAGTTCCTTTTTGTTTCTGTTCAGATTTGAAACTTTTCATGTTTTACACAATCAAACTTGTTTAACTTGTTAAAGTTGTTTAAACTTGTTCAAGTTGTTTTTTTCCTCTGGTTAACACTCGCTCTGTCTCTGTCTGTGTGTGACTGACTGACTGGGAGCAGTTTAAAGTCGTTGAATGCGCCGCGCCTCAGAGAACCACGCGGCTCCAAAGAGCTCTCATTGAGAAGCCACGTGTCCGTTTCCAAAGCCTCTCCAACTTAACCACCTCCTTTGTACCACTAACCCACATCGGCAGCGTCCCTCCACATAAAGGGATTTAAATTTCAAGATATTTCAGCTTAAATGTTTTTGACAGTTCCCTCGCTTTTACCTCGGCTTGGTTATTTTAACTGTGCCAAATGGGTCACCTTGGGTTGCTGTCTGCGCGCAAAGGGCTTTTGCGCGCATTCAGTCTGAATTTTTTCCAACTTTCCTTGACGGGGAAACCAGCTGCTGGTCGTGAAAAGACGGCTTATTAATTGTCCTTTGTCATGCAGAATTGCTTGATTTCTAAAGAAACGTACAAAGGCTCTTTTTCAGGATTCAAGTATTTTGTTTCGTGCGTATTTTCAAACCATCGAATCAGCTGCAGCGCCGCGCCGTCTACCAGACTCTCAGGTACTGACTGCCCGTTCCCTTTGTCCCCTTTAATGCTGTTGTAAATCGTGCAGACTGATTTGTTACAAGCTGTTCTTTTAATCTGATAGATAAGAGACATGTCAAAGAAAGCCGTAAATAAAAAATTAGCCGGAATAAAGACGCGGGAGAGTCTGCTCGATGGGCGCCTGTTGACTGAAGCGGCTCTCCAGCGTCAGGGGAGCCCTCCTCAGCCCGCCGAGGTTCCGTCCACAATCCCCCTTTCTTCTCTTTAAAAAGACACCCAGGTCCTTTTGGCTTCAATGAATTGATCGGCACAAAATTAAGAATAAATAAATTGAGCATTTGGAGCAGAGAGCGTCTAAGCTCCCCCAGGGCGCACAGCCGCGGGCTATTGAGCGGATAAAAGGCGCTTTGCGGGGACGTGCGGAACAAAATGGGGCTCTTTAGAGCAATTAACAAAATAGTCTAATCCGAAATCTTAACAAATGCAAATATTGGAGTTTTGTTAAAATGTTTAAGTGAACAATTAAATGAAAGTTTACGGCTGAAAGTCGACGGCGTAAAAAAAACGCTGCGGCGGCAGAGAACCGTGCGGGACCAAGTTTAACATCAAATCAGGGAGTTTTTAAAAAAAAGCCACACAACGTTTTCACATCCAGAAATATAATTTGAAACATTTTCAATAAAATTCTAATTATTTAAGAATCAGAACTACAGACAGAGAGCCGCCGGAGCGCTGCGTAAAACCTGAACCGGAGAGGAAAAGACAGATCCGCCAGAGAGACACCGCGGAGAAGGAGGGCTGAGGAGGTTCAGCAGACCGTTTAATATTTAATATAAACATAAATAAACAAACATATAAATCATATAATTATATTTAAACAGAAAAATATACTGTGAATTAAAATCATAAAAATCTTCAGTGGAACAAACAAGTTTATTTTTTTCAGTTTCAGACAAAACATGAAAACATAAAAACTAAATAATTTATTAATTTCATCAATTTTATAAATGTTGAATCTGTTTAATTAAAAACTTATTTGTTTTTATTGAGTTCATATTTTGATTATTCTCTGAAATCTCCCGCAGCTCGTAGTCTGGACCACATGGTGTGTGAACAGTCAGAACAATGCGGGTCCGGGTCTCCGTCTGATCCTGATCTTCATGTCAGATCGATATCAGAAGATCAGCTCAGTCGCACGAAACGTGCGGGATCAGTGTCCCGCAGGGAAACTCATAAAGGAGCTCCGACCGATGAAGATGATTTGATGAAGTTCAGCTCGTGACTTAATGAAGAGTCAAAAAACAGCTCATTAAAATATTTGAATTAATCTAATTTCATTCATTCAAAAAACAGAAGAAAGTTTGTTTTCTTCACACAGATAAAATAAAAATATTTTAAATGAATCAAAAATTTAATTAAATAATTTGGATTATTTTGCTGTTTTTTCTTCTCTTGTTTTAAAAAATAATTCCATGTCCAGACTTTACTGACTCTTTACGCGCTGAGTGCGCACAGCCGTGCGTAAAGACCAGACCCTGAACAGACCTGATCCTGAACAGACTAGACCCCGTACAGATGTTGACCCAGTGCAGACCCCGTAGATTCAAACATCAGATTGACTCGTTTTTCTTCTCAGAAATATTTTTATTTTAATTATGAACATTTTTAAATAAATAAATATTTTCAGACGTTAATTTGACTCTTTGTGTCCAAAACTGATCCACATCGGACCAGCAGCACTTTGTCTTCGTGTGACACATGTGACATCAGAACCATCAGAACCATCTTTTGGACATTTGGAGACACAAACGGAGCGTTTTCAGAAAAAAACTACAAACAAGCGTACAACAAGTATACAGTCAGTCAGAGAGTCCCTGATTAAATATTCTCTGTATTTACACGAACCGAACCAGGTCAGTCTGTTTTTGGCTGTTTTCAGAATCTTTATGGAGGAGGGGCAGAGTTCAGGGGGAGACCGACAGGTCCACGTCCTCCTTCTCGGAGGAGGATGGAGAGACCGGCATGTCATCGTCCTCCTCCTCCGAACACCTCGCGGTCGACAGGGACGAACACTTGCAGTTGTGAGTCCCGGTTCTGGTTCCGCTGCTTTTGCCCTCCTTTTTGTGCTTCACTCTGCGGTTCTGGAACCATATCTTCACCTGTTTCTCTGACAGGTTCAGGTACGTGGCAATCTCGATGCGCCTCAGCCTGGACAGGTACATGTTGGACGTGAACTCGCGCTCCAGCTCCAGGAGCTGCGTGCTTGTAAAGGCGGTGCGCATGCGCTTGCTGCTCTGAAGTTTGCCGTTGCTATTTTCTGTAAAAACAAAAAGAGAGACTTTAAGCCGCGGTGCATACTGGAACCAAACAGCTGACTGACACCTGAACTGGAGGCGGTACTTACCGATGGAGATGCAGTGGAACTGACGCGGGTCCGGGACCGAGTACGCGGCCGGGTAGAGTCCCGGCGCATGGCTCAGGCTGTTGGATGAAGTGTGCTGCCTCGTCAGGCTCGTGGGACAGAACTGCGAGCTGAACGGCGGGAAAGACGCCTTGAGGATCGGCAGCGCCGGAGGGGACGGGTGCAGGTGGGACGCGGTGACGCACAGAGGACAGAAGCACAGCAGACCCGCTTTCCTAGAGTGACACGAACCCGGCAGCCCGTGCGGGTGGTGCGGGGAGTGCACCGCGTACGGGAATAACGGCGCGCTGCTGTCGCTTCCCTTATCGCTGGTCTCCCTTAAAATCAAGGAGTCCACCAGGAAAGACCTCGGCATGGTGGCGGACTTGTTGCTCGTTTGTGGGACTCGGACTCGGTGTGCTCTCCTCCGGATGGCGGACAGCGAAGTGGTGCTGAAGACTCACCGACGCCGTTTAAATACCCGCCCGCCCCGGACCCGGTTCGGCCATGTGACTCTCAGAGACTCTAAAGGGTTTTTTCAGACCAGAGGCGCATTAACGACCCCGCCCACCCGAGAGGAGCGGCCCCGCCCATCCCTTTTATCAGCATCAGCATCAGCATCATCTTCATCATGATCATCATCAGTTTAACTTCATCAGGTCCAAACTTAAAGTGTGTGTGTGTGTGTGTGTGTGCGCGCGCGCGCGAGGTAACTCTTCAGGTGTTGTTTTCCCGCCTCTCTCTGTAAAGAAAGAAGAAGAAATTTTTTTTTAGTTTTTAGTTTAATTTTAGTTTTCAGGTTTTCAGCGCGCGCCTCTCTTTGTGCGTCATTGTGCGGGTTTTCAATGAGTCAAATTAAAGTGTGTGACAGCGGTGGATAACCGCAACAAAGGCGGCTCTGTCACGGAGGAACCCCGCGCGCCGTGCGTGAAGCCCCGCCTCCTCTGATTGAATGAAGTAATGAAACAGAATGAGCCGTTCAAAGACTGTCGGTATGACGTCACGACGCGTGAAACCTGACGTACAGGCACGAAGTTTATTTTTGGTAATTTGTTATTTCATTTTTTCCCCATTAATTTGGTCACGTGGTTTCTCTCCTGATCCTCAGTAACCAATTTAATTAATTAACTAACTTTAATTAATGTTACTCTCAAAATCATCATGAACTCGTCAGTCAATCAAAGTTGGAAACTTAATGAATGTGTAGATGTATACACACAGACACGTCCACAGTCATAAACACGTCATTAAACATGACATAAACACGTCAAACACGTGATAAACATGACATAAACACGTCAAACACGTGATAAACATGACATAAACACGTCAAACACGTGATAAACATGACATAAACACGTCAAACACGTTATAAACATGACATAAACACGTCAAACACGTTATAAACATGACATAAACACGTCAAACACGTGATAAACATGACATAAACACGTCAAACACGTAATAAACATGACATAAACACGTCATTAAACATGACATAAACACGTCAAACACGTGATAAACATGACATAAACACGTCAAACACGTGATAAACATGACATAAACACGTCAAACACGTGATAAACATGACATAAACACGTCAAACACGTAATAAACATGACATAAACACGTCAAACACGTAATAAACATGACAAACACGTCAAACACGTAATAAACATGACATAAACACGTCAAACACGTGATAAACATGACATAAACACGTCAAACACGTTATAAACATGACATAAACACGTCAAACACGTGATAAACATGACATAAACACGTCAAACACGTGATAAACATGACAAACACGTCAAACACGTGATAAACATGACAAACACGTCAAACACGTGATAAACATGACATAAACACGTCAAACACGTGATAAACATGACAAACACGTCAAACACGTTATAAACATGACATAAACACGTCAAACACGTAATAAACATGACATAAACACGTCAAACACGTGATAAACATGACATAAACACGTCAAACACGTGATAAACATGACATAAACACGTCAAACACGTGATAAACATGACATAAACACGTCAAACACGTGATAAACATGACATAAACAAGTTAAACACGTAATAAACATGACATAAACACGTCAAACACGTTATAAACATGACATAAACACGTCAAACACGTGATAAACATGACATAAACACGTCAAACACGTTATAAACATGACATAAACACGTCAAACACGTAATAAACATGACATAAACACGTCAAACACGTGATAAACATGACATAAACACGTCAAACACGTGATAAACATGACATAAACACGTCAAACACGTGATAAACATGACATAAACACGTCAAACACGTTATAAACATGACAAACACGTCAAACACGTTATAAACATGACATAAACACGTCAAACACGTTATAAACATGACATAAACACGTCATTAAACATGACATAAACACGTCAAACACGTGATAAACATGACATAAACACGTCAAACACGTGATAAACATGACATAAACACGTCAAACACGTGATAAACATGACATAAACACGTCAAACACGTGATAAACATGACATAAACAAGTTAAACACGTGATAAACATGACATAAACACGTCAAACACGTTATAAACATGACATAAACACGTCAAACACGTGATAAACATGACATAAACACGTCAAACACGTTATAAACATGACATAAACACGTCAAACACGTAATAAACATGACATAAACACGTCATTAAACATGACATAAACACGTCAAACACGTGATAAACATGACATAAACACGTCAAACACGTGATAAACATGACATAAACACGTCAAACACGTGATAAACATGACATAAACACGTCAAACACGTTATAAACATGACAAACACGTCAAACACGTTATAAACATGACATAAACACGTCAAACACGTTATAAACATGACATAAACACGTCATTAAACATGACATAAACACGTCAAACACGTGATAAACATGACATAAACACGTCAAACACGTGATAAACATGACATAAACACGTCAAACACGTGATAAACATGACATAAACACGTCAAACACGTGATAAACATGACATAAACACGTGATAAACATGACATAAACACGTCAAACACGTGATAAACATGACATAAACACGTCAAACACGTGATAAACATGACATAAACACGTCAAACACGTGATAAACATGACATAAACACGTCAAACACGTTATAAACATGACATAAACACGTCAAACACGTTATAAACATGACATAAACACGTCAAACACGTTATAAACATGACATAAACACGTCAAACACGTGATAAACATGACATAAACACGTCAAACACGTAATAAACATGACATAAACACGTCATTAAACATGACATAAACACGTCAAACACGTGATAAACATGACATAAACACGTCAAACACGTGATAAACATGACATAAACACGTCAAACACGTGATAAACATGACATAAACACGTCAAACACGTGATAAACATGACATAAACACGTCAAACACGTGATAAACATGACATAAACACGTCAAACACGTGATAAACATGACATAAACACGTCAAACACGTGATAAACATGACATAAACACGTCAAACACGTGATAAACATGACATAAACACGTCAAACACGTGATAAACATGACATAAACACGTCAAACACGTGATAAACATGACATAACACGTCAAACACGTGATAAACATGCCATAAACACGTCAAACACGTGATAAACATGACATAAACACGTCAAACACGTGATAAACATGACATAAACACGTCAAACACGTGATAAACATGACATAAACACGTCAAACACGTTATAAACATGACATAAACACGTCAAACACGTTATAAACATGACATAAACACGTCAAACACGTTATAAACATGACATAAACACGTCAAACACGTGATAAACATGACATAAACACGTCAAACACGTGATAAACATGACAAACACGTCAAACACGTTATAAACATGACATAAACACGTCAAACACGTTATAAACATGACATAAACACGTCAAACACGTGATAAACATGACATAAACACGTCAAACACGTGATAAACATGACATAAACACGTCAAACACGTGATAAACATGACATAAACACGTCAAACACGTTATAAAATGACATAAACACGTCAAACACTGATAAACATGACATAAACACGTCAAACACGTGATAAACATGACATAAACAAGTTAAACACGTGATAAACATGACATAAACACGTCAAACACGTTATAAACATGACATAAACAGTCAAACACGTGATAAACATGACATAAACACGTCAAACACGTTATAAACATGACATAAACACGTCAAACACGTAATAAACACATAAACACGTCAAACACGTGATAAACATGACATAAACACGTCAAACACGTTAAACATGACATAAACACGTCAAAACGTGATAAACATGACATAAACACGTCAAACACGTGATAAACATGACATAAACACGTCAAACACGTTATAAACATGACATAAACACGTCAAACACGTGATAAACATGACATAAACACGTCAAACACGTTATAAACATGACAAACACGTCAAACACGTTATAAACATGACATAAACACGTCAAACACGTTATAAACATGACATAAACACGTCAAACACGTAATAAACATGACATAAACACGTCAAACACGTGATAAACATGACATAAACACGTCAAACACGTGATAAACATGACATAAACACGTCAAACACGTTATAAACATGACAAACACGTCAAACACGTTATAAACATGACATAAACACGTCAAACACGTAATAAACATGACATAAACACGTCATTAAACATGACATAAACACGTCAAACACGTGATAAACATGACATAAACACGTCAAACACGTTATAAACATGACATAAACACGTCAAACACGTGATAACATGACATAAACACGTCAAACACGTTATAAACATGACAAACACGTCAAACACGTTATAAACATGACATAAACACTCAAACACGTTATAAACATGACATAAACACGTCAAACACGTAATAAACATGACATAAACACGTCAAACACGTTATAAACATGACATAAACACGTCAAACACGTGATAAACATGACATAAACACGTCAAACACGTTATAAACATGACAAACACGTCAAACACGTTATAAACATGACATAAACACGTCAAACACGTTATAAACATGACATAAACACGTCAAACACGTTATAAACATGACAAAACACGTCATTAAACATGACATAAACACGTCAAACACGTGATAAACATGACATAAACACGTCAAACACGTGATAAACATGACATAAACACGTCAAACACGTGATAAACATGACATAAACACGTCAAACACGTAATAAACATGACATAAACACGTCAAACACGTGATAAACATGACATAAACACGTCAAACACGTTATAAACATGACATAAACACGTCAAACACGTGATAAACATGACATAAACACGTGATAAACATGACATAAACACGTCAAACACGTTATAAACATGACATAAACACGTCAAACACGTAATAAACATGACATAAACACGTCAAACACGTGATAAACATGACATAAACACGTGATAAACATGACATAAACACGTCAAACACGTTATAAACATGACATAAACACGTCAAACACGTAATAAACATGACATAAACACGTCAAACACGTGATAAACATGACATAAACACGTCAAACACGTTATAAACATGACAAACACGTCAAACACGTAATAAACATGACATAAACACGTCAAACACGTAATAAACATGACATAAACACGTCAAACACGTAATAAACATGACATAAACACGTCAAACACGTGATAAACATGACATAAACACGTCAAACACGTTATAAACATGACATAAACACGTCAAACACGTGATAAACATGACATAAACACGTCAAACACGTGATAAACATGACATAAACACGTCAAACACGTGATAAACATGACATAAACACGTCAAACACGTGATAAACATGACATAAACACGTCAAACACGTGATAAACATGACATAAACACGTCAAACACGTAATAAACATGACAAACACGTCAAACACGTAATAAACATGACATAAACACGTGATAAACATGACATAAACACGTCAAACACGTGATAAACATGACATAAACACGTCAAACACGTAATAAACATGACATAAACACGTGATAAACATGACATAAACACGTCAAACACGTAATAAACATGACATAAACACGTGATAAACATGACATAAACACGTCAAACACGTGATAAACATGACATAAACACGTGATAAACATGACATAAAGACCTCATTAAACATGACAAATATGTTGTGTTTATGACATGAACACATCACAAACATAACAAAGCGTTATAAAAGTGTTATAAACAAGTCCGTAACATTAAACTGACTTAGTTGATTTGTTACTTTCATTGATTTATTTAGTTTGTCTGAAATGTTTTTATATTCACTTGTACAGCCAGCCAATCCAGGAGGAGGACCAGTTCCAGAAAGCTTCACCTCATTCAGGATGCTGCTAAACTCTCACTTTCTTATGCTCTCGTCCTATGGCTGGCTGGAGGGGTGTCAGGGTGCAGACTGGTGGAGCTGGTCCTCCTCGGGCTTGTGACCTGAACTCACCTCTGAGAAGCCCTAACTTAGCCCTGAATAATTATTGACATCATAATAATAATTATTATTCACCTATATATAATCTCAAAATAGCTCCATATGTCATGTTCCTGTCATGTTTGTGTTTGTGTTATGTTTATGTTTGTGTTATGTTTGTGTTATGTTATGTTTGTGTTAGTTTATGTTTGTGTTATGTTTATGTTTGTGTTATGTTTATGTTGTGTTATGTTTATGTTTGTTATGTTTGTGTTATGTTTATGTTTGTGTTATGTTTAGTTGTGTTATGTTTATGTTTTGTATGTTTATATTTGTGTTATGTTTATGTTTGTGTTATGTTTGGTTATGTTCCTGTTATGTTTATGTTTGTGTTATGTTTATGTTGTGTTATGTTTATATTTGTGTTATGTTTATGTTTGTGTTATGTTTGTGTTATGTTCCTGTTATGTTTATGTTTGTGTTATGTTTATGTTGTGTTATGTTTATGTTTGTGTTATGTTTATGTTTGTGTTATGTTTGTTATGTTTATGTTTGTGTTATGTTTATGTTTGTGTTATGTTTGTGTTATGTTTTTGTTATGTTCCTGTTATGTTTATGTTTGTTTTATGTTTGTGTTATGTTTATGTTTGTGTTATGTTTGTGTTATGTTTGTGTTATGTTTGTTATGTTCCTGTCATGTTTGTGTTATGTTGTGTTATGTGTGTGTTACGTTTATGTTTGTGTTATGTTTATGTTTGTTATGTTTATGTTATGTTCCTGTCATGTTTGTGTTATGTTTGTGTTATGTAGTTACGTTTATGTTTGTGTTATGTTTGTGTTATGTTTATGTTATGTTCCTGTCATGTTTGTGTTATGTTTATGTTATGTTCCTGTCATGTTTGTGTTATGTTTGTGTTATGTGTGTGTTACGTTTATGTTTGTGTTATGTTTATGTTTGTGTTATGTTTTTGTTATGTTCCTGTCATGTTTGTGTTATGTTTGTGTTATGTGTGTGTTATGTTTGTGTTATGTTTATGTTTGTGTTATGTTTATGTTTGTGTTATGTTTATGTTTGTGTTATGTTCCTGTTATGTTTTTGTTATGTTTATGTTATGTTCCTGTCATGTTTGTGTTATGTTTATGTCATGTTTGTGTAATGTTTATGTTTATGTTATGTTTTTGTTATGTTCCTGTCATGTTTGTGTTATGTTTGTGTTATGTTTATGTTTGTGTTATGTTTGTGTTTGTGTTATGTTTATGTTATGTTCCTGTCATGTTTATGTTTGTGTTATGTTTATGTTATGTTCCTGTCATGTTTATGTTATGTTCCTGTCATGTTTTTGTTATGTTTGTGTTATGTTTATGTTTGTGTTATGTTTATGTTATGTTCCTGTCATGTTTGTGTTATGTTCCTGTTATGTTTATGTTATGTTTGTGTTATGTTTATGTTTATGTTTGTGTTATGTTCCTGTCATGTTTGTGTTATGTTTATGTTTGTGTTATGTTTATGTTATGTTCCTGTCATGTTTGTGTTATGTTTATGTTTGTGTTATGTTTATGTTATGTTCCTGTCATGTTTGTGTTATGTTTATGTTTGTGTTATGTTTATGTTATGTTCCTGTCATGTTTGTGTTATGTTTATGTTTGTGTTATGTTTATGTTATGTTTTTGTTATGTTCCTGTCATGTTTGTGTTATGTTTATGTTTGTGTTATGTTTATGTTATGTTCCTGTCATGTTTGTGTTATGTTTGTGTTATGTGTGTGTTATGTTCCTGTCATGTTTGTGTTATGTTTATGTTATGTTCCTGTCATGTTTGTGTTATGTTTGTGTTATGTGTGTGTTATGTTCCTGTCATGTTTGTGTTATGTTTATGTTATGTTCCTGTCATGTTTGTGTTATGTTTGTGTTATGTGTGTGTTATGTTCCTGTCATGTTTGTGTTATGTTTATGTTATGTTCCTGTCATGTTTGTGTTATGTTTATGTTATGTTCCTGTCATGTTTGTAGTTATGTTTATGTTATGTTCCTGTCATGTTGTGTTATGTTTATGTTATGTTCCTGTCATGTTTGTGTTATGTTTATGTTATGTTCCTGTCATGTTTGTGTTATGTTTATGTCATGTTTGTGTTATGTTTTTGTTATGTTTATGTTATGTTCCTGTCATGTTTATGTTATGTTCCTGTCATGTTTGTGTTATGTTTATGTCCTGTTTGTGTTATGTTTGTGTTATGTTTATGTCATGTTTGTGTTATGTTTATGTTATGTTTATGTTATGTTCCTGTCATGTTTATGTTATGTTCCTGTCATGTTTGTGTATGTTTATGTTTGTGTTATGTTTATGTTATGTTCCTGTCATGTTTATGTTATGTTCCTGTCCTGTTTGTGTTTTGTTTATGTTTGTGTTATGTTTATGTTATGTTCCTGTCATGTTTGTGTTATGTTTATGTCCTGTTTGTGTTTTGTTTATGTTTGTGTTATGTTTATGTTCCTGTCATGTTTGTGTTATGTTTATGTTCCTGTCATGTTTGTGTTATGTTTATGTTTGTGTTATGTTTATGTTATGTTTTTGTTATGTTCCTGTCATGTTTGTGTTATGTTTATGTTTGTGTTATGTTTATGTTATGTTTTTGTTATGTTCCTGTCATGTTTGTGTTATGTTTATGTTTGTGTTATGTTTGTGTTATGTTCCTGTCATGTTTGTGTTATGTTTATGTTTGTGTTATGTTTATGTTATGTTCCTGTCATGTTTGTGTTATGTTTATGTTTGTGTTATGTTTGTGTTATGTTTATGTTTGTGTTATGTTTATGTTCCTGTCATGTTATGTTATGTTCCTGTCATGTTTATGTTATGTTCCTGTCCTGTTGTGTTTGTTTATGTTGTGTTATGTTTATGTTCCTGTCATGTTTGTGTTATGTTTATGTTCCTGTCATGTTGTGTGTTATGTTATGTTTATGTTATGTTTATGTTATGTTTTTGTTATGTTCCTGTCATGTTTGTGTTATGTTTATGTTTGTGTTATGTTTGTGTTATGTTCCTGTCATGTTTGTGTTATGTTTATGTGTGTTATGTTTGTGTTATGTTCCTGTCATGTTTGTGTTATGTTTATGTTTGTGTTATGTTTATGTTATGTTCCTGTCATGTTTGTGTTATGTTTGTGTTATGTTTGTGTTATGTTTATGTTTGTGTATGTTTGTGTTATTTATGTTATGTTCCTGTCATGTTTGTGTTATGTTTATGTTTGTGTTTTTCCTGTCATGTTTGTGTTATGTTATGTTGTGTTATGTTTATGTTATGTTTATGTTTATGTTATGTTTATGTTTGTGTTATGTTCCTGTCATGTTTGTGTTATGTTTATGTTTGTGTTATGTTCCTGTCATGTTTGTGTTATGTTTATGTTTGTGTTATGTTTATGTTTGTGTTATTTATGTTTGTGTTATGTTTATGTTATGTTCCTGTCATGTTATGTTTGTGTTATGTTTATGTTATGTTCCTGTCATGTTATGTTTGTGTTATGTTTATGTTATGTTCCTGTCATGTTATGTTTGTGTTATGTTTATGTTTGTGTTATGTTCCTGTCATGTTTGTGTTATGTTTATGTTATGTTTATGTTTATGTTATGTTCCTGTCATGTTTGTGTTGTGTTTATGTTTATGTTATGTTCCTGTCATGTTTGTGTTATGTTTATGTTTATGTTATGTTCCTGTCATGTTTGTGTTATGTTCATGTTTATGTTATGTTTATGTTTGTGTTATGTTTATGTTATGTTTATGTTTATGTTATGTTCCTGTCATGTTATGGTTATGTTTATGTTATGTTTATGTTTATGTTATGTTCCTGTCATGTTATGTTTATGTTTATGTTACGTTCATGTTTATGTTATGTTTATGTTTGTGTTATGTTTATGTTATGTTTATGTTATGTTCCTGTCATGTTATGGTTATGTTTGTGTTATGTTTATGTTTGTGTTATGTTTATGTTATGTTCCTGTCATGTTTGTGTTATGTTTATGTTATGTTCCTGTCATGTTATGTTCCTGTCATGTTCCTGTCATGTTATGTTTGTGTTATGTTCCTGTTATGTTATGTTATGTTTGTGTCATGTTTGTGTTATGTTTATGTTATGTTCCTGTCATGTTATGTTCCTGTCATGTTCCTGTCATGTTATGTTTGTGTTATGTTCCTGTTATGTTATGTTTATGTCATGTTCCTGTCTTGTTATGTTTATGTTATGTTCCTGTCATGTTCCTGTCATGTTATGTTTGTGTCATGTTCCTGTCTTGTTATGTTTATGTTATGTTCCTGTCATGTTATGTTTGTGTCATGTTCCTGTCTTGTTATGTTTGTGTTATGTTCCTGTTATGTTATGTTCCTGTCATGTTCCTGTCATGTTATGTTTATGTTATGTTCCTGTCATGTTATGTTTGTGTCATGTTCCTGTCATGTTATGTTTATGTCATGTTCCTGTTATGTTATGTTCCTGTCATGTTCCTGTCATGTTATGTTTATGTTATGTTCCTGTCATGTTCTGTTTGTGTTATGTTCCTGTTATGTTATGTTTATGTCATGTTCCTGTTATGTTATGTTCCTGTCATGTTCCTGTCATGTTATGTTTATGTTATGTTCCTGTCATGTTATGTTTATGTTATGTTCCTGTCATGTTATGTTTGTGTTATGTTCCTGTTATGTTATGTTTATGTTATGTTCCTGTCATGTTATGTTTGTGTTATGTTCCTGTTATGTTATGTTTGTGTTTGTGTCATGTTCCTGTCTTGTCATGTTTATGTTATGTTCCTGTTATGTTATGTTTATGTTATGTTCCTGTTATGTTATGTTATGTTCCTGTCATGTTCCTGTCATGTTCCTGTCATGTTATGTTTATGTTATGTTCCTGTTATGTTATGTTATGTTCCTGTCATGTTCCTGTCATGTTCCTGTCATGTTATGTTTATGTTATGTTCCTGTTATGTTTGTGTCATGTTCCTGTCATGTTATGTTTATGTTATGTTCCTGTTATGTTATGTTATGTTCCTGTCATGTTATGTTTATGTTATGTTCCTGTCATGTTATGTTTATGTTATGTTCCTGTCATGTTATGTTTATGTCATGTTCCTGTCATGTTATGTTTATGTCATGTTCCTGTCATGTTATGTTTATGTCATGTTCCTGTCATGTTATGTTTATGTCATGTTCCTGTCATGTTATGTTTATGTTATGTTCCTGTCATGTTATGTTTATGTCATGTTCCTGTCATGTTATGTTTATGTTATGTTCCTGTCATGTTATGTTTATGTCATGTTCCTGTCATGTTATGTTTATGTTATGTTCCTGTCATGTTATGTTTATGTCATGTTCCTGTCATGTTATGTTTATGTCAGTTCCTGTCATGTTATGATGTTATGTTCCTGTCATGTTATGTTTATGTCATGTTCCTGTCATGTTATTTATGTCATGTTCCTGTCATGTTATGTTTATGTTATGTTCCTGTCATGTTATGTTTATGTTATGTTCCTGTCATGTTATGTTTATGTCATGTTCCTGTCATGTTATGTTTATGTCATGTTCCTGTCATGTTATGTTTATGTTATGTTCCTGTCATGTTATGTTTATGTCATGTTCCTGTCATGTTATGTTTATGTTATGTTCCTGTCATGTTGTGTTATGTCATGTTCCTGTCATGTTATGTTTATGTTATGTTCCTGTCATGTTATGTTTATGTCATGTTCCTGTCATGTTATGTTTATGTCATGTTCCTGTCATGTTATGTTTATGTCATGTTCCTGTCATGTTATGTTTATGTTATGTTCCTGTCATGTTATGTTTATGTCATGTTCCTGTCATGTTATGTTTATGTCATGTTCCTGTCATGTTATGTTTATGTTATGTTCCTGTCATGTTATGTTTATGTTATGTTCCTGTCATGTTATGTTTATGTCATGTTCCTGTCATGTTATGTTTATGTCATGTTCCTGTCATGTTATGTTTATGTCATGTTCCTGTCTGTTATGTTTATGTCATGTTCCTGTCATGTTATGTTTATGTCATGTTCCTGTCATGTTATGTTTATGTCATGTTCCTGTCATGTTATGTTTTGTTATGTTCCTGTCATGTTATGTTTATGTCATGTTCCTGTCATGTTATGTTTATGTTATGTTCCTGTCATGTTATGATGTCATGTTCCTGTCATGTATGTTTATGTTATGTTCCTGTCATGTTATGTTTATGTCATGTTCCTGTCATGTTATGTTATGTCATGTTCCTGTCATGTTATGTTTATGTTATGTTCCTGTCATGTTATGTTTATGTCATGTTCCTGTCATGTTATGTTTATGTTATGTTCCTGTCATGTTATGTTTATGTCATGTTCCTGTCATGTTATGTTTATGTCATGTTCCTGTCATGTTATGTTTATGTCATGTTCCTGTCATGTTATGTTTATGTCATGTTCCTGTCATGTTATGTTTATGTTATGTTCCTGTCATGTTATGTTTATGTCATGTTCCTGTCATGTTATGTTTATGTTATGTTCCTGTCATGTTATGTTTATGTCATGTTCCTGTCATGTTATGTTTATGTCATGTTCCTGTCATGTTATGTTTATGTCATGTTCCTGTCATGTTATGTTTATGTCATGTTCCTGTCATGTTATGTTTATGTTATGTTCCTGTCATGTTATGTTTATGTCATGTTCCTGTCATGTTATGTTTATGTCATGTTCCTGTCATGTTATGTTTATGTTATGTTCCTGTCATGTTATGTTTATGTCATGTTCCTGTCATGTTATGTTTATGTTATGTTCCTGTCATGTTATGTTTATGTCATGTTCCTGTCATGTTATGTTTATGTTATGTTCCTGTCATGTTATGTTTATGTCATGTTCCTGTCATGTTATGTTTATGTCATGTTCCTGTCATGTTATGTTTATGTTATGTTCCTGTCATGTTATGTTTATGTCATGTTCCTGTCATGTTATGTTTATGTTATGTTCCTGTCATGTTATGTTTATGTCATGTTCCTGTCATGTTATGTTTATGTCATGTTCCTGTCATGTTATGTTTATGTCATGTTCCTGTCATGTTATGTTTATGTCATGTTCCTGTCATGTTATGTTTATGTTATGTTCCTGTCATGTTATGTTTATGTCATGTTCCTGTCATGTTATGTTTATGTCATGTTCCTGTCATGTTATGTTTATGTCATGTTCCTGTCATGTTATGTTTATGTCATGTTCCTGTCATGTTATGTTTATGTTATGTTCCTGTCATGTTATGTTTATGTCATGTTCCTGTCATGTTATGTTTATGTCATGTTCCTGTCATGTTATGTTTATGTTATGTTCCTGTCATGTTATTTATGTCATGTTCCTGTCATGTTATGTTTATGTCATGTTCCTGTCATGTTATGTTTATGTTATGTTCCTGTCATGTTATGTTTATGTCATGTTCCTGTCATGTTATGTTTATGTCATGTTCCTGTCATGTTCCTGTTATGTTATGTTCCTGTCATGTTATGTTTATGTCATGTTCCTGTCATGTTATGTTTATGTCATGTTCCTGTCATGTTCCTGTTATGTTATGTTTATGTCATGTTCCTGTCATGTTATGTTTATGTCATGTTCCTGTCATGTTATGTTTGTGTTATGTTCCTGTCATGTTATGTTTATGTCATGTTCCTGTCATGTTATGTTCCTGTCATGTTATGTTCCTGTCATGTTCCTGTCATGTTATGTTTATGTCATGTTCCTGTCATGTTATGTTCCTGTCATGTTCCTGTCATGTTCCTGTCATGTTCCTGTTATGTTATGTTTATGTCATGTTCCTGTCATGTTCCTGTCATGTTATGTTCCTGTCATGTTCCTGTCATGTACCTGTCATGTTCCTGTCATGTTATGTTTATGTCATGTTCCTGTCATGTTATGTTTATGTTATGTTCCTGTCATGTTATGTTTATGTCATGTTCCTGTCATGTTATGTTTATGTCATGTTCCTGTCATGTTATGTTTATGTCATGTTCCTGTCATGTTCCTGTTATGTTATGTTTATGTCATGTTCCTGTCATGTTCCTGTCATGTTATGTTCCTGTCATGTTCCTGTCATGTTATGTTTATGTCATGTTCCTGTCATGTTCCTGTCATGTTATGTTTGTGTTATGTTCCTGTCATGTTATGTTTATGTCATGTTCCTGTCATGTTATGTTTGTGTTATGTTCCTGTCATGTTATGTTTGTGTTATGTTTATGTCATGTTCCTGTCATGTTCCTGTCATGTTCCTGTCATGTTATGTTTATGTCATGTTCCTGTCATGTTATGTTTGTGTTATGTTCCTGTCATGTTATGTTTGTGTTATGTTTATGTCATGTTCCTGTCATGTTATGTTTATGTCATGTTCCTGTCATGTTATGTTTGTGTTATGTTTCTGTCATGTTATGTTTGTGTTATGTTCCTGTCATGTTATGTTTATGTCATGTTCCTGTCATGTTATGTTTGTGTTATGTTTATGTCATGTTCCTGTCATGTTATGTTTATGTCATGTTCCTGTCATGTTATGTTTGTGTTATGTTTCTGTCATGTTATGTTTGTGTTATGTTTATGTCATGTTCCTGTCATGTTTGTGTTCCTGTTATGTTTGTGTTATGTTTATGTCATGTTCCTGTCATGTTTGTGTTCCTGTTATGTTTGTGTTATGTTTATGTCATGTTCCTGTCATGTTTGTGTTCCTGTTATGTTTGTGTTATGTTCTTGTTATGTTTGTTTTATGTTCCTTTTATGTTCCTGTTATGTCTGCGTGCTTCAGATTTTTTTTCTTTGTGTTATGAATAATTTATACTTCAGACACTTAAACAGGTCGTTCAGACAACCGATGCTTTGAGCCGACAGTGTAACAGGATTTAGAGTCCCGGTGGGGTTTGGCTGGGCCCGGATGGGTGCTGTGACTGTCGACGTGACACAGAGGGCCGGCTGCCCCCCTTTAATCTCCCCCTGAGGCGACATGACGGCCTGCAGATCCTGCTGCACCTCATGGACTCACAAAGACCTGATTATCATTCATACGCTGAGCACACACACCAGCCCAACAGATAACACCAGCTGAATGCTGCAATATGTCGAGGCTGCAGGATCTAAAGGGACTCATGAATCCCGAAGTGACCAGGGCCCAGACAAAGACCACAACAGAACCGACAGACCACAGACTCTACAGGTGAACTGCAGGAATCCTAAAGCATCCTGTTGCAGAAGTCAGCAGCCATTTAGCAGAGCTGAAAAATAAAATATCTATATGATGAGGTGTTTTAGAGTAAAACACTGTGAATATGTAAAATATACAAAAAATATTAAAGATCATGGCGAAACATTGATATGAGGAACAGTTTTACAGTAAAAAGTCTAAAAATTGGAGACTATATAATTTTATATTTCTCCTATATGAAGGGTCAGTCATGGATGTTTGTTTTGCTAAAGATGATAAAAATGTAAAAAAACAAACAAACAACTCCACCCCCCCATCAAAACTCATTTTGATTTCAAGTTGACAACAAATCTAAATAGAAATTTCGCGTTTATCTTTTCATCATAAATCCAAATTCACACTTCATTCTTCGTCTTTCTAAACTATATCATATAATAATAATATTAATAATAATAATTTCATAGTATAATTTAAATATTCTCTTGTCATATCAATCAAAGTAAATAAAAAATAAGAATAATAAATTAAGTAATAAAGTAATAATAAATAGAGTAATTGTTATTATGATTATAGACTCCAGGATTTCATTGAAAAGGTTTTAGAAACATTTTCTGTCCCTGACTTTATGAATCTGCTTTTTGTATTGATTTTTTAAAATGTATTGTTTGAAATGTTTTTTTTACCTTCATGATTAAAAATTGTGACATGATAATGTGATTAAAATATAATTTTAATTATTTTTTTTTAATTAATTTCAGTGTTAATGAAAATAATTAAATGATTGATTTGATTCATGTTGTCGTTAAATAATTATTAATTATTAATAATAAAACTAAATAATGATACAATCTTTTCACTTTCATTTATTTATTTATCATCTTTATATTCAAATCATGATTGAAGTTCTCTCCTGTCTCTTTTCACACAGAGCTTGTCTACACTGACTCTATAATATTTAGTTTAGCTAACTGATTAGTTTCATCAGGCTTGATATATATTAGTGACCTTAGTGATAATAGGGCAGCGGTGGCCTCTGTAAAGGTTAGGGAAGCGGGCTTGTGACCGGTACGTTGCCGGTTCAATCCCCAGATTCCCAGCAGGATTAATCTGCGTGGGGACAGTGAAAGAACAGCACTTGTTCCTCCCTCATTACCACCACTGAGGTGCCCTTGAGCAAGAACCTTGACCCCAACTGCTCTAGTGGAGCTGCTCACTAACTGGCAGTTAAGACTGTGGTTGTACTGGGTTATAATTTGCTAAAACCTCTGGGTCCAGAGTGCAGCTTTTTTTTAGAAGAGGTTTAATTACAGCTACTTTATTATTTAAATTCATCCTGACCTTAAACCTGGTGGCTGGATCCACCCTCTTCTAGTCTCACATGGTCCCAGTTAGTGTGGTCTGAACAGAGAACAGAGTCATGATGTTAAAAATAAAGACTCTCAGAGAGATGACTGGTTCTGTTTGGTGCTGATCTTGTTTCATCCTGCACTGATCAGACCCAATGTTTTCTGTCCAGAGTTCAGGGAGTCTCACTCCAGATCCTTCTGTGAGTACTCTTTTATGTAGTACTCTGTGTACTTCCTGGTGTAGTGCTCTATTATCAGCAGTGTAGTGATATTTCACTTATGGCCATTGTGAAATTACCAGAAATGGTGATCAGAACATTTTACTGCTACTTCTTCTTTGTTAAAAAGGTTCAAGATTCATTTAAAGATGAACTCTCTGTGACATGAAGACAGCGTAGATTAACTGGAGTTTTTTCTGTTTAAATAAGATCATTGTAGATTCATAGTTGAGCAGAAAGCTGCATGCCGTGGGCCTGATTGACTTTGACAAGAATGAATGGGAAACAGATGCAAAGCTGAGTCTGGACTCTAATGAGCCCATTTACATCTAAATGTGGCGATGTGATGGGAACTAAAATGGTTATGTATGAACTTTAAACAGACTAAAACAAATGGTACTAATAAACCACTGGCTGTCCTGTGTCCATCATTCAAAATGTGGCAATAAAAAGAAAACATTTAAATCAAAAGTGAAACAAATTGAACTATTTTCATTTCTTCATACTTCATTTCTCTGCCCAAAGAGAATCGCAGATGAACACTAAAGACAGGTTATCAGACAGTACAACTACCGTGTTTGTCAATGATTGAATCTAAACTTTGTCAATGAGAAATAATTAGAAGTTGTGTTGAAATTTTAGTTTGTGTTATTGTGAGATATGCACAGAGCCATTAAAGCTCTAAATATCTTTGGATGATTTTAAATTCTCTTTTGATGTGAATCCATTGGTTCTGCCATAGATATGTCTCAAACTTTGACCCCTTTCATATAAAGGCCTTGAAATGTTCTTGAAAAGGGTCTGTTACCCTGCAGAGGTCACTGCGTTCAGCTGACTCACATTTTTCCAAATCAGCAGACTTTTGGCCGAGAAATAACAGGTCAAACCAATGAATTTAATGAACTCCCACACACACAATGAATGCCTCTTGCCATTTGAACTCCAATAAAGGGGAATGGGCCGGTCAGCCAGCCTTTTCAGGGGGTTTGTACACAAATGTGACAGAATGCAGTGCTTCAGTGTCTGCGCTGACAAGTTGTTCAAAGTGCTGGATGTCAGTGATGCTGCCTTCATCCACACTGCCCCCCTTTGTTCCCCATTTTGTGTCTGTTGCTCTTTCATAAAAAGTCAAAAGCCAAAGAATGCAAAGCGTCTTTTGCGATGTTCTGTTTGCCTCATTTCCTCTGCTGAAATAAACTCAGAGACTTTATTGTTGACTAAACAAAGCAGAAAACAACTTCTGATGGTGACTCGCTACTCCTCCCTCCTTTTCAGTGCATTGCTCCTCTGGTCCTCCTTTCTTTCCCTCCCATCATTCACTTCTTTGTCACTTTTCTGCTCAGTTTCATCTTTCGGCACTCTGATGTTTCCAGTAGATTTTCTCTTTGAAAATTAAAAGATGAGCGGATGGAGAAATTGAAGCAAAACAGCTACATTTATTTTCAAGTTTGGTCTTTTTCAGCTTCCTCAGTGCAGCCATCACATTGTTTTGTGCCTGGTTGAGAAAAAACATCTTTAAGCATATGGTTTTTGTGGGTTTTGTGTGTTCACTTAATTGAATCAATTGGAGGACCATGGGAAACCACAGAGGGGGGTCAGGGTTAGGGAGGAGGGAGGTCAGAGAGTTAGAGCAGGAGGGGAGGGGGGGGCAAACTCTCCCAAAACAACTCACATAATCAAGATTTACTCGTTTTGAGCTCAGCACTACATTATCACATCATCATCATCACATTACATCATCATATCATTATCATCACAAACAAACAGGAAGTGGTCTCTAAAAACGCTGCGTTTCCTTAAAGATTTTCTCACAAATGACCTCCTGCTGCTTGGCCCATTTCCTTCCCATTCAACTCACATTAGCCTCCTTTCAGGACCCACTTTTGTTCTGATGTTCAAGCTTCAACACAAACTTCTTCACTTTTAAAGACACAAGCTGAAGGAACTTTTTAAAGGTTCTTTAAAGGATGTTTTTGTTGTTCTGTTGGTGAGATCAATGAATGAGAAGTTTATTTGCATCAGTAAGCCCTGCCCCCACACATATGATTTTCATAACTCAATATCCTCTTTTCTTCTCAAATTTCTATTGCAGTCTTTGTGGACTCAGCTTTGTTGGACCCCGGCCCCCCATCCTAATGACCTCTGCTAAGGCTTTTTACTCTGTCTCACACGCTTTTGACTAAATGTGGAATATATGAGGTTCTGAGGTCCATTTACGTGTGCTGACGGGTCACTGCCCATCTCACTGTTCTGCAGATGGATTCTATTCAGGAGGCAACACGCGGCGCAAGAACTTTTTCCATTACCATAGAAACCAACACAGTGGCTTTCAGCTGGTCCAGGCCAGAGGTCCACCAACACCAATGTTCAAACTTCTCCAAGTCCTGACAAAAACCTAAATGGACTTCAGGACTCTGGATAAAGACTGTCTGTTTATGATGACACCAAAACATAAAGAGGCCTCCTTTTTATAAAAAACACAAAACCTATTTCAGTTAGGTCCTGATTCAGGTCCTCACCAATGAGGACCTGAATCAGGACCTGATTAAAACCCATCGACTATGTTCTGAAACATTCTGTGTGCGTATGAATTTCCCTGCATGAAGCAGCCAGACTGGGCTGAAGCTCACTTACTAACAGGCTAAATTGTGTGAGTCAGGCAAGTTCAAATAGCAGACCCATGTCAACATCAAGTGTTCAAAGGAGACTGTGTGAATCACACCTTTATGGTCTGAATTACTGTAAACAAACCACGACTGAGGGAGACCATTAGACCAGCGGAAATCTGGACTGATGAGTCCAAATCTGAGATTTTTGGTTCAGACCACCATCTCTTTCTGAGACACAGAGAAGATGAATGGATGGTATCTGCATGTGTGGATGCAAGCATGGAGGAGGTGTGATGGTGTGTTTTGGTGACACTATTGATGTTGGCGATTTCAAAATTCAGAGCACATTTAACTAGCATGGCTACCACAGCATTCTGCAGAGACATTGAGCTTAGTGGGACATCATTTCAACAGGAAATGACCCCAAACACACCTGCAGGCTCTGTAGGGGCTCTCTAACCAGGTGATGACAACTAACAACTACTCTGAGCTCCTTTACACCTTTCTCAGCTTATGTCCTCCTCTGTAAGTCGCTTTGGATAAAAGCGTCTGCTAAATGCAATGTAATGTAATGTAATGTAATGTAATGTAATGTAATGTAATGTAATGCAATGATGAGAGCTGCATCATAACACCTGACCTCCAAAGTCGCCTGACCTAAAGCCAGTTGAGATGCTTTGGGAGGAGTTGCACCACAGAGTGAAGGAAGAGCAGCCAACAAGTGCTCAGCACCTCTGTTAGTTTATTCATTAGTTTAAATTATTAACCTTCCCATTCAGATGTGTGATCTCATAGTTTTGATGTATTCAGTGTCTTTACAGTGTAGAAATGAATGAAATAAAAACATGTTTCACTGGTGTGTGTGTTTGTGTGTATCTGATGTATGTGAGCAGGTCTGGGTCATACTATTTTATTGTTGAAGGTGTGAGGTCAGAGGTCACCTGACGCTGTCGCCCCAGGCAGGTGCAGCTCAGAGAAGGCGTCTCTTTCTCCACCTCTTCACGCTGCTCACACAGAAAAAGGAGGAGACGAGTGTAAATGAGAGCACTCCAGAAAGCCATCACCTGCTCCCCCCACCCCAGAGCACCCCCAAATACCCCCAAATACCCCCAACTTTGCCAGGAGGGGGGAGGAGAGAGAGAGAGGAGGAAAGAGAGAAGGAAGGAAAGAAGGAAGGAAGAGAAGGAGGGTTAAGAATGTAAAGTATCCTCCTCCTCTGCAGGATTCAGTTTAGTTGTTTTCAGCTGCAGTAAAATGTACATTTGTCATGCTCATACAGGGTCTGATGTGGACTGAAGGGGGCTTTGAGTGTGAGGCCGCCCCCCCAGCCTCTGGCGGACCCCCCCTCCATTGTGGCACTGAGTGAATGTATCCTGCTAAAGGCCGCTGGAATGTGTCTTCTCCTCCGTGTGATGGATGGCTTCTTGTTTTTCACTCCTCCGCCCCTCCCTCTTTCTCTGCCTCAGCCTTTGACTCTTTCATCACATCCTTTTCTTCTGCACCAATAAAAGTCAGTGATTCTTCATCAGACACTTCATCAGGAGCGTGTCACACATCAGCATTGAGGCTGAAGCAGGTGGAGATACACCATCAATGAATTAGTTAAATGAGACACCTAGCACGTCCTTTAAATTCACTTTAAATACTCTAATCACGATGCCTCCGACTGGGATACAAACAAAGAGCCACGCACATGGCTCATACTGATAAACTACTAATAAAATACTACTGTAGATACTATGTCAAATACTATTGGAAACACTTTGAAAAATACTGAACAAATAAGAATAATGGTAAAGTCAAATCATTACATGTTCTTTGTAATTAAAAAAAATAAATTCAAAATTCATTCAAGACAAACAAACAAAAATGAACCAACAGAAGCAGATTTATTAATTATGATGAAATAAGTCATCCTGCATTGATAATTTAGTAAATTTTTAAACTTCACACTGCAGACAGCAATGTTCAATCAATCAATAATAATCTATGATCAGCAGTTAGCACATCAGACAGACATACAGACAGACATAGACAGAGACAGACAGACACACACCACACACACACACACACAACACAGACAGACAGACAGACAGACAGACACCAGACATACAACAGACACACACACACACACACACACACACACACACACACACACACACACACACACACACACACACACACACACACAGACAGACAGACAGACAGACACACACACACACACACACACACACACACACACACACACACAGACACACAGACACAGACAGACACACACACAGACAGACACAGACAGACAGACACACAGACAGACACACACACACACACACACACAACACAGACACACACACACACACACACACACACAGACAGACAGACACACACACACACACACACACACACACACACACACACACACACACACACAGACAGACAGACAGACAGACAGACACACAGACAGACAGACACACAGACAGACAGACTACAGACAGACAGACAGACACACACACAGACAGACAGACAGACAGACAGACAACACACACACACACACACACACACACACACACACACAGACAGACAGACAGACATACAGACACAACACACACAACACAACACACACACACACAACACACACACACACACACACACAGACAGAAGACAGACAGACAGAAGACACAGACACAGACACACACACACACACACACACACACACACACCACACACCACACACACCACAGACAGACGACAGACAGACAACACAACAACAGACAGACACACAACAACACACACACACACACACACACACACAGACACACATACACACAGACAGAACAGACAGACACACACACACAGACACACACACACACACAACATACAGACAGACAGACATACAGACAGACAGACACAGACAGACAGACATACAGACATACAACAGACAGACAACACCACACACCACACACAACACACACATACACACAGACACACATACATACACATACACACACACACATACACACACACACATACATACATACATACATACATACATACATACATACATACATACATACATACTTACATCCTCCCCTCTCAGGCCCTGCAGAGTGTCTCTATTTAAAAACTATTATTCAACACAGCGTTACATAACAACATGAATCATAGACATTTAACTTCGGACTCACTGACATGTCATGATTATACATTAAAACCAACATCCTGGTTAATATATCAGACATTTTAATAAATATGTTCTGATTTGGACTCACTGAAATCGGTTATTGATTACACATAACTTAACTTCATGTTTTACATGTCTCTAATATGATACATATTATCAATATTTGTCACATTTATCTGAAATGCAAACGGTGATGAAAGAGTGATGATGAAGCTTTAAA
>CM014092.1:34498819-34521451 GCA_004119915.2 Collichthys lucidus | reverse complement strand
CCGACCCCCCGGCGGGTCCCGACCCCTACTTTGGGAAGCAGTGAGTTCGCTGATACTAACAGCCCGTAGCACTGACAGAGCTAACATGCTAACAGACGGTAACGGTTGACGGCCCGTTAGTGACCGTTAGTGACCGTTAGTGACCGTTAGTCTCACCACTTGGCGCTGTGCAGCAGCCCGCGCTCTTTGCACAGCGTGATGACGGAGATCAGCTGTTTCTTCAGCGGCACGAGCTCCGAGAAGTCACTGCACAGAGCCGCCATCTTCATATTTCACACAGAGAGGAAGCCCCGCCCACACTTCCTCTTCTTTCCAAAATAAAAGAACAAAGAACCATTATTTTGAAAAACAGCATCTCTGTCACTATATATATATATATATATATATATATATCTTATATATATATATATATATCTATATATATATATATCTCTATATATTCTATATCTATCTCTATATCTCTCTATATATCTGTCTGTCTCTGTATGTCTGTAGTCTGTCTGTCTGATCTGTCTGTCTGTCTGTCTGTATGTCTGTCTGTCTGTCTGTCTTGTCTCTGTGGTGTGTGTCTCTCTCTCTCTCCTCTCCTCTCCTCTCTCTCTCATCTCTCTCCTCTCTCTCTCTCTCTCTCTCTCTCTCTCTCTCTCTCTCTCTCTCTCTCTCTCTGTCTGTCTGTCTCTCTGTCCGTTCTGTGTCCCCCTGTGCCCGCCGCCGCCGTGTGCTGCCCCCCTGCTGCTCCTCCCGCTTTCCTTCCCTCCACTAACCTCCATGAAGCCTCAGATTAACCCGGCACAGACCGGGCCGGTCCTGAAGGCCTGGTTCCAATGACTGCATCATTGGTTCTCTATGAATATACTGCACTCTGTAAAAACCGGGTTCTGGTCCTGGTCCTGGTCTCTGGTGGACTGTTTCTGTGTTTGTATTGGACGGTGTTCAGATGCAGGCTGTGCCCTCCATCATGATCCTGAGTCAGCAGCACAAATCCTCCACGAGTCCATGTCAGACCGCTCAGTGTAACCACAACAGACCAAAATAATGTCTGTAAGGACGAGGTACTGACCCAGATCCAGAAGACCAGGACCAGCATGGACCCTGAACACACCTTCAAGAACTTCAGGTGTTGTTTGAACTCTCTGAAGCAGAAGTTGCTATTTGTTTTCAAAGACAGACCACAGACTCAGTCATCATCTTCTTCATCTTCATCTTCATCTTTATCTTCATCTTCTTCATCATCATCATCATCATCATCATCGTGTCTCTGAAGGATTATTTTAAGTTATGACACTGTAACATGAAGAAGTGATCAATCAGCAGGAGGCGCTCTCTCATCTGAAAACTCAGTGCTTCATCAGACACGAGGATGAAGTGGTGAAGATGAAGCGATGAAGATGAAGTGATGAAGATGAAGTTCTGATGATCCTCAGTGTGTTAGATTTACGTTGTCAGAACACCTGGCGTGTCCAACCCGTCTTCATATGTTTGTGTTTGTGGCGCAGAGGATCACTGAGCACAGTTCATCCTTTCATCACACACATTCACTTCCTGTTTTATCTCTTGTGATGACGAGTTGTGAGACACAAACACTGACAAAGAAAAACATCAGAAACAGCTCACATGACTCAGAATGCAGGGTTCCCCCTGGTTCCTTCTGGTTCCTCTTGGTTCCCCCTGGTTCCTCCTGGTTCCTTCTGGTTCCTCTTGGTTCCCCCTGGTTCCCCCTGGTTCCTTCTGGTTCCTCTTGGTTCCCCCTGGTTCTTTCTGGTTCCCCCTGGTTCCTCCTGGTTCCTTCTGGTTCCTCTTGGTTCCTTCTGGTTCCCTCTGGTTCCCCCTGGTTCCTTCTGGTTCCTTCTGGTTCCCCCTGGCTCCTCCTGGTTCCTTCTGGTTCCCCCTGGTTCCTTCTGGTTCCTTCTGGTTCCTCTTGGTTCCCCCTGGCTCCCCTGGTTCCTTCTGGTTCCTCTTGGTTCCCCCTGGCTCCTCCTGGTTCCTCCTGGTTCCTTCTGGTTCCTCTTGGTTCCCCCTGGTTCCTTCTGGTTCCTTCTGGTTCCTTCTGGTTCCTCTTGGTTCCCCCTGGCTCCTCCTGGTTCCTTCTGGTTCCTCTTGGTTCCCCCTGGCTCCCCTGGTTCCTTCTGGTTCCTCTTGGTTCCCCCTGGCTCCTCCTGGTTTCTTCTGGTTCCTCTTGGTTCCCCCTGGCTCCTCCTGGTTTCTTCTGGTTCCTCTTGGTTCCCCCTGGCTCCGCTAGTTCCTTCTGGTTCCTCTTGGTTCCCCCTGGCTCCTCCTGGTTTCTTCTGGTTCCTCTTGGTTCCCCCTGGCTCCGCTGGTTCCTTCTGGTTCCTCTTGGTTCCCCCTGGCTCCTCCTGGTTTCTTCTGGTTCCTCTTGGTTCCCCCTGGCTCCCCTGGTTCCTTCTGGTTCCTCTTGGTTCCTCGTGGTTCCCCCTGGCTCCCCTGGTTCCTTCTGGTTCCTCTTGGTTCCTCCTGGTTCCTCTTGGTTCCCCCTGGCTCCCCTGGTTCCTTCTGGTTCCTCTTGGTTCCCCCTGGCTCCTCCTGGTTTCTTCTGGTTCCTCTTGGTTCCCCCTGGCTCCCCTGGTTCCTTCTGGTTCCTCTTGGTTCCTCGTGGTTCCCCCTGTCTCCCCTGGTTCCTTCTGGTTCCTCCTGGTTTCTTTGGTCTCCAAAAGTAGATTGGGATCCAGAGCTTTCATGTATCAAGTTCCTCTCCTCTCTTAAGACTTTCCTTTTTGATAGAACTTATAGTTAGTCCTGGATCAGGTGAGTCCTGAACCATCTCTTAGTCATGCTGTGTTAGGACTACACTTCCTATGATGCACTGGGCTCTTCTCATGTTACTAACTTAACTTCTTCCTCAGAGTTTTTGTGCTCTCTCTCGTCTCATCAGGACCTCATGGAGTCATCAGATCTCCATCACAAGTTAAAGTTTTCATTATTTTTATTGTTGCAGTTCATCTTTGTCTCTGTAAACTGATCTGGTCTCTGCAGATGTGGGTCCACCATGATCCACCATGGTCTACATTAATCCAGAGAGAGAGACAGAGAGAGAGAGAGAGAGAGAGGTGGGAGAAATTCACATTGGTCCACATTGGTCCACATTGATCCACATTGGTCCACATTGGTCCACATTGGTCCACATTGATCCACATTGATCCACATTGATCCACATTGGTCCACATTGATCCAGGCTCTGCCTTTTCCTTTGATTGTTGAGTCTGAAAATAATATTCTGAACAGTTTGGTCTGATGTAAGTCAGGAGAGAGCTGAACTTTGATTTGGAGATTTATTAATCAAACTGTGAGCACTGGGACAGATGTGTCCTGTCTGCACTGAGCAGGTCTGGAGGGTCGTGGACGGGCCTCGTGGGACAGGAGCTGGTGATGCAGCAGAGACACAATAAATATCGAGTTACATGCTAACCCCATGCACACCATCACATGACACTGAGAACATGGAACATGTGGAACACGTCTGTCAGTGAGCTGCTTTTACTGCAACTTCCTGTCATGTGACACCGCCAGCTGAAGCAACATGCGTATGTCTGCAGGACAGAACACACACACATGATCATCAGAGATGTAACTCTTAACAGAACCGGGACAGAACACACACACATGATCATCAGAGATGTAACTCTTAACAGAACCGGGACAGAACACACACACACATGATCATCAGAGATGTAACTCTTAACAGAACCGGGACAGAACACACACACATGATCATCAGAGATGTAACTCTTAACAGAACCGGGACAGAACACACACACATGATCATCAGAGATGTAACTCCTAACAGAACCGGGACAGAACACACACACATGATCATCAGAGATGTAACTCTTAACAGAACCGGGACAGAACACACACACATGATCATCAGAGATGTAACTCTTAACAGAACCGGGACAGAACACACACACATGATCATCAGAGATGTAACTCTTAACAGAACCGGGACAGAACACACACACATGATCATCAGAGATGTAACTCTTAACAGAACCGGGACAGAACACACACACATGATCATCAGAGATGTAACTCTTAACAGAACCGGGACAGAACACACACACATGATCATCAGAGATGTAACTCTTAACAGAACCGGGACAGAACACACACACATGATCATCAGAGATGTAACTCCTAACAGAACCGGGACAGAACACACACACATGATCATCAGAGATGTAACTCTTAACAGAACCGGGACAGAACACACACACATGATCATCAGAGATGTAACTCTTAACAGAACCGGGACAGAACACACACACATGATCATCAGAGATGTAACTCTTAACAGAACCGGGAGCAGCAGAACACAACAGACCTGCAAACTGAAACCTGATGAACAAACAGCTTCTCTGCTCTGCGGCTCTTTGACTCATTATAATGTAATTAAATTAAATGAATGACCTTTTCTATATTCAGATGAAGTGACAGAGTGAAAACTCGTCAGCTCTGATTTGATCCAAACTGTGACCTTTAAACAAACACCATGAATAACACACTGATCTTCACCCTGAACCTCTCCCCCGACAGAACCATCAGAACCGTGGGGTTCTGGTTGTGTCCTGTTCAGATTCTGGATCAGATTGTGGAGGTCTTTAACTTTATACCGTTTTTATTTTTATTCTGATCTGATGAATGTTTATTTCATGGTTTTATTATTTCATTGATAAACAGGTTTCTTTGTTACAAAGTTGAATGTTAAAATAAAAAGTTCTGGAGGTTCTGGATGTGGTCAGAGTCTGAGACCAGCTGGACTGAAGGTATCAACACGTCCCCCCTCCTGGTCTCCACGTCTCCACGTCCCCCCTCCTGGTCTCCCCCCTCCTGGTCTCCCCTCTCCCCTCCTGGTCTCCCCTCCTGGTCTCCACGTCTCCACGTCCCCCCTCCTGCTCCTGGTCTCCCCTCTCCCCTACTGGTCTCCACGTCTCCCCTCCTGGTCTCCCCTCTCCCCTCCTGGTCTCCCCTCTCCCCTACTGGTCTCCACGTCTCCCCTCCTGGTCTCCCCTCTCCCCTCCTGGTCTCCCCTCTCCCCTACTGGTCTCCACGTCCCCCCTCCTGGTCTCCCCTCTCCCCTACTGGTCTCCACGTCTCCCCTCCTGGTCTCCCCTCTCCCCTCCTGGTCTCCACATCCCCCTCCTGGTCTCCACGTCCCCCCTCCTGGTCTCCACGTCTCCCCTCCTGGTCTCCCCTCTCCCCTCCTGGTCTCCACGTCCCCCCTCCTGGTCTCCCCTCTCCCCTCCTGGTCTCCACGTCTCCCCTCCTGGTCTCCACGTCTCCCCTCCTGGTCTCCACGTCCCCCCTCCTGGTCTCCACGTCTCCCCTCCTGGTCTCCACATCCCTCCTCCTGGTCTCCACGTCTCCCCTCCTGGTCTCCACGTCCCCCCTCCTGGTCTCCCCTCTCCCCTCCTGGTCTCCACGTCTCCCCTCCTGGTCTCCGCGTCCCCCTCCTGGTCTCCACGTCTCCCCGTCTCCCCTCCTGGTCTCCACGTCCCCCCTCCTGGTCTCCACGTCTCCCCTCCTGGTCTCCACGTCCCCCCTCCTGGTCTCCACATCCCCCCTCCTGGTCTCCACGTCTCCCCTCCTGGTCTCCACGTCTCCCCTCCTGGTCTCCACGTCCCCCCTCCTGGTCTCCACGTCTCCCCTCCTGGTCTCCACGTCCCCCCTCCTGGTCTCCACGTCCCCCCTCCTGGTCTCCCCTCCCCCCTCCTGGTCTCCACGTCCCCCCTCCTGGTCTCCACATCCCCCTCCTGGTCTCCACGTCCCCCCTCCTGGTCTCCACGTCTTCCCTCTGGTCTCCCCTCTCCCCTCCTGGTCTCCACGTCCCCCCCTGGTCTCCCCTCTCCCCTCCTGGTCTCCACGTCCCCCCTCCTGGTCTCCACGTCTCCCCTCCTGGTCTCCACGTCCCCCTCCTGGTCTCCACGTCCCCCCTCCTGGTCTCCAAGTCTCCCATCCTGGTCTCCACGTCCCCCCTCCTGGTCTCCCCTCTCCCCTCCTGGTCTCCACGTCCCCCCTCCTGGTCTCCCCTCTCCCCTCCTGGTCTCCACATCTCCCCTCCTGGTCTCCACGCCTCCCCTCCTGGTCTCCCCTCTCCCCTCCTGGTCTCCACGTCCCCCCTCCTGGTCTCCACGTCCCCCCTCCTGGTCTCCACGTCCCCCCTCCTGGTCTCCAAGTCTCCCATCCTGGTCTCCACGTCCCCCCTCCTGGTCTCCCCTCTCCCCTCCTGGTCTCCACGTCCCCCCTCCTGGTCTCCCTCTCCCCTCCTGGTCTCCACATCCCCCCTCCTGGTCTCCAAGTCTCCCATCCTGGTCTCCACGTCTCCCCTCCTGGTCTCCCCTCTCCCCTCCTGGTCTCCACGTCCCCCCTTCTGGTCTCCACGTCCCCCCTTCTGGTCTCCACGTCCCCCCTTCTGGTCTCCACGTTCTTTAGTTTCTGTGAATTTTACTTGATGTCTGTTGGACTGAACACGTCTTTCACGTCTCTCCTCACCTCGTCTCAGAGTCTCTGGAGGATCAGACCTCCATCTCCTCTGGTCCCAAGTCTGTTTGGGCATCGTCCCTTCAGTTTTGGTCTCAGGTCTTTTTAAAGCAGGACAACATCTCCCCTGATGAGCGACCTCAATTACAGAAACAGATGACAGGTTCACTCCTTCTTCTTCTTCTTCTCTCACAGACGTCCATCATGATCATCATCTTGATCATCTTCGCCATCATCATAACATTAATTCTCTCCATCCATAAACATTCATGTCTCATTAATCATGTCACTGACTAAACTTCTTCCCTGGAGTTTCTGTCTCTGTGGTCCAGCAGGTTCTCGTGGATCGTGGCTGCTGCTGTGATCCTGCATGAGCAGAGCTGTCGCAGCCTGTGGGAGAAGCTGCTCCGCTGTCTGTCCACTGTGTGGTGGAGAGGGTGCTGCTCACTGTCCATGATGAAGGACTCCTAAATGGGGCTGATAGGCAAACTGCAGGGGGTCCAGAAACGTCCTCACCTGTGGCCTCAGCTGGGCTAGGACCAGGCTCTCCAGGACTTTCATCACATAGGATGTGAGGGCGATTGGTCTGTAGTCCGCTGGGTCAGATGGCATCGGCTTCTTGGGGACTGGAACCAGGCAGGACGTCTTTCACAGCATCGGGACCTTCTCCTGACTCAGACTCAGGTTGAACAGATGTCTCAGTACAGGAGACAGCTGGTTAGCACAGGTCTTCAGGATCCTAGGTGTGATGCCATCGAAGAAGGAGTGAACGGATGAGGCGTGTTTAGGCACGCGTGAAATGGAAATAAGATGAATCCAAGGCATGGACCTTGTTGCCGAGTTATAACTAACCCCAACCCTAAATTCATCACACCGTCACAATGTCTGATCGTCTGTTTGTTGTTGCCAGTTGTGTTTTTCTGATGGAGGAGTCATGTTGTAAAAAGATCTCGGCTGCATCTTAACCGCTCTGATCGCTTTCATCCGTTCATCCACATTTCTCTGTGTTCTTCCTCTGCACACATAAATCCATTAGGTTACATAATGTAGCCGCAGAGCATATGTCTGTCTTTATGTTTCAAGAGATGAAGTGCTTTTGTGTAAACCTCGACCTGACCCGATCTGATCTGACTGAAGGCTTTTAAAGTGTGACCACCGGTCCTGAACCACTCCGAGGACTGAAACCAGTCAGGGATCAGCTGACACCTGAGACTGACGACCTCTCCATCTGTCGCTTTGTGTCTCTCACTATGAGCTCCTTCACAGAAACATTTCCTCCTCCTCCTCCTCCTCCTCCTCCTCGCCATAACACCCCTTCACCTCCCTCCATCCCTCTTTCTTCTCATCTGAAGGATCTGAATTTTTCTTCTCAACATTACTGAGAAAATATTTGTTTGTAAATTTAATCATGTCTGTCTTTGGTCCGTGTGTCGTCTCAATAAAGTTTAAACAGCAGAAGAAATAGTTCAAGAGTTCCTGCTACACGTCCACGCTGCAGTCAGAGCTGAGGCATGATGGGATATCTGAGGACAGGTGCAAGTAAACCACAAGGCCTTCTGGGAAAGAATGAGGTCAGAGACTGTGAGGACAAGAAGGAACCAGCTGGACGAGCCACTGAGGATGATGATAGTCTACGTCTGGATGAAGGACTTAAAAGCTCACTAGTTCACCTTCAATCGTTTGAATAATGAAAATAAAATCATTTTTATTGTAACAGGTTATTGATCAGTGAGCAGTTTGTTCAATCTCTTTTCCTCCTCATCCAATCAGTTTGAAGTATTTTCTTTGATAAATGTCAGAACAAATTATCATCAGAGACTCACATGGAAAAAATAATCTTCATCATCATCATCATCATCATCATCATCATATTTATTCAGGTACATTCAGGTGAGTCTAAATGTCACTGCACTGTGTAATCATTTATAATCTGTAATAACCTCTGATAATGTTTCAGGTTTGATTTCTTCACATCACATGAAATCATAGACAGTTTAAAAACTTCATCAACAATTAGATTCATCATGAAGTCTAACTAATTATTCATAATTATTATTATTAGTAATTAAAGTTGAAATGAAGTTTGATCAGTTTGACAAAGAAACATGAAATCACCTGAAAATATCAGAATACTACCAGACAAACCAGAACATCATTGTTAATTTGTCAAGTAATAAACTTTTTTTTATTTAATACATTTTTAATAAACGTTTTTATTACTAATTATTATGAAATATTATTATCATATCATGTCCAAGCGATTAAAATGTACTGAACATCAGGAAGTCACTTCAAAGAAGAAAACATTCAAACATTTCATGTCTTCTGTAATCTTTAATTTTTTTAACAAACACTGAAAACATGCTAATTACATGCTACATGCTACATGCTACAGTCACAGTCATTTCATGTCTTTAAAATCTGAAACTTGAAAAACATGTTTTATTTTTTACATTTTTACAAAAAACATGAAAGCATGAAGTCACTTCAAGGCCGCATAGACGCTTTATTATGGTTCTGGTTCTGGTTCTGGTTATGGTTCTGGTTCAGACTTTTTTTCTCATAAGCCTCGCTCGTGTTTTTTAAGACTCTGAACAGGAAGAGAAGCTGCATGATGTCACCTCGGCCTCGACAGGTCTGCCAACGCTCAGACAATCTTACAACAACATTACAACATGAAAGCATTGAGTCAATAAAATATCACGAGGAGGTGAAGACGAGGAGGTGAAGACGTGGAGGTGAAGACGAGGAGGTGAAGACGAGGAGGTGAAGACGAGGAGGTGAAGACGAGGAGGTGAAGACGTGGAGGTGAAGACGAGGAGGTGAAGACGAGGAGGTGAAGACGTGGAGGTGAAGACGAGGAGGTGAAGACGAGGAGGTGAAGACGAGGAGGTGAAGACGTGGAGGTGAAGACGAGGAGGTGAAGACGTGGAGGTGAAGACGAGGAGGTGAAGACGAGGAGGTGAAGACGAGGAGGTGAAGACGTGGAGGTGAAGACGAGGAGGTGAAGACGAGGAGGTGAAGACGAGGAGGTGAAGACGTGGAGGTGACGGAGCACACCATCGATGAGTTCTTTGGAAACATGGTCATCAGTCTGATTATTACATTATCATGACATCATCACAACAAGTTTCTAAAATCAAACAAATGAAACAGGTGAAGATTCAGACCTGACACCTCCAGGTCCTTCAGAAAAGTAATGGAACCAACAATGGTTCTTTAGAGTTCTTTAGAGTTCTTCAGCGTGATGCCACGGAGGAACCATGTTTAGTCCCACAAAGAACCTTTTATCAAAATGTATTTAAAGAACCATCAAACATGGTTCCTTAGTTTAAGAGAGTTTAAAGTTGTTTAAATTAAACAGTTCTTCATTGATGAACCCATTTTTAAAGGTTCTCAGTAACTCTGGAAGAAATTAATCTCACAATGGAGTTTTTATTGTGAGATCTGTGACGGTTTGAAAGTCTTAATAACGATGAGATGCAGAAGGTGCAAAAGGTCGAGAAGGTTTAGAAGAAGTTCACGAGTGTTCCCAGCAGCAGGATGGGTATTACGAGAACTGCCTGGCTTGCTGCTCCACGTTTACTCCCTCGGGCTCTTGATTCAACATTCAGGTCTTTGTCGGAGTACGGTGGGATGACGATGAATCCCTCGCTGTCGTCCTCGTCCTCTGCCTCGTCCTCCTCGCTGTCCTCCATCTGTAAAACAGGAGAAACGATAGACAGATGACAAGGAGGTTCACGATGTAAACATTCAAAAAATCTGACTTCATACATGTTGAATATTAATTCAAAAATAACTTTGAGTCATTCTTTTATTTTGAAAGGATGCAGCTGAGCTGAAATAGGAAGTAAAGAGCACTCACACTGTTGAATTCTGGGAAGGTGTTGATGCTGGTGTGGACCCTCTCGTGGTCAATTCGTGGGGTGGCCTGAGATGTAGGTACAGGTGTGTTTTCCACAGGAGGGGTGGCGGAGACTCCCACAGAGCTGATGGCATTACCTAAAACAGAACCAGCAGAGTCCGGTACATCGGGGTCACATGGTCCACATGGTTCACATAGTTCACATGTTTCACATGGTCCACATGGTTCACATAGTTCACATGGTCCACATGGTCCACATGGTTCACATGGTCCACATGGTTCACATAGTTCACATGTTTCACATGGTCCACATGGTCCACATGGTTCACATAGTTCACATGTTTCACATGGTCCACATGGTTCACATAGTTCACATGGTCCACATGGTTCACATGTTTCACATGGTCCACATGGTTCACATGGTCCACATGGTTCACATGTTTCACATGTTTCACATGGTTCACATAGTTCACATGGTCCACATGGTTCACATAGTTCACATGGTCCACATAGTTCACATGTTTCACATGGTCCACATGGTTCACATGGTCCACATGGTTCACATGTTTCACATGTTTCACATGGTCCACATGGTTCACATGGTCCACATGGTTCACATAGTTCACATGGTCCACATAGTTCACATGTTTCACATGGTCCACATGGTTCACATAGTTCACATGGTCCACATGGTTCACATGGTCCACATGGTTCACATAGTTCACGTGTTTCACATGGTCCACATGGTTCACATGTTTCACATGGTCCACATGGTTCACATGGTCCACATGGTTCACATAGTTCACATGTTTCACATGGTTCACATGGTCCACATGGTCCACATGGTCCACATAGTTCACATGGTTCACATAGTTCACATGTTTCACATGGTCCACATGGTTCACATAGTTCACATGGTCCACATGGTCCACATGGTTCACATGGTCCACATGGTCCACATGGTTCACATAGTTCACATGTTTCACATGGTCCACATGGTTCACATAGTTCACATGGTCCACATAGTTCACATGTTTCACATGGTCCACATGGTTTACATAGTTCACATGGTCCACATGGTTCACATAGTTCACATGTTTCACATGGTCCACATAGTTCACATGTTTCACATGGTCCACATGGTTCACATAGTTCACATGGTCCACATAGTTCACATGTTTCACATGGTCCACATGGTTCACATAGTTCACATGTTTCACATGGTCCACATGGTTCACATAGTTCACATGTTCCACATGGTTCACATAGTTCACATGTTTCACATGGTCCACATGGTTCACATAGTTCACATGGTCCACATGGTCCAAAGGTTCACATAGTCCACATGGTTCACATAGTTCACATGGTCCACATGGTTCACATAGTTCACATGTTTCACATGGTCCACATGGTTCACATAGTTCACATGTTTCACATGGTCCACATGGTTCACATAGTTCACATGTTTCACATGGTCCACATGTTTCACATGTTTCACATAGTTCACATGGTCCACATGGTTCACATAGTTCACATGGTCCACATGGTCCAAAGGTTCACATAGTTCACATGGTCCACATGGTTCACATAGTTCACACGGTCTACATGGTCCACGTGGTTCACATGGTCCACACGGTTCACACAGTCTACATGGTCCACATGGTTCACACAGTCTACATGGTCCACATGGTTCACACAGTCTACACGGTCCACATGGTTCACACAGTCTACACGGTCCACATGGTTCACACAGTCTACACGGTCCACATGGTTCACACAGTCTACACGGTCTACATGGTCCACATGGTTCACACAGTCTACATGGTCCACGTGGTTCACACAGTCTACACGGTCTACATGGTCCACATGGTTCACACAGTCTACACGGTCTACATGGTCCACGTGGTTCACACAGTCTACACGGTCTACATGGTCAACGTGGTTCACACAGTCTACATGGTCCACATGGTTCACACAGTCTACATGGTCCACGTGGTTCACACAGTCTACACGGTCTACATGGTCCACATGGTTCACACAGTCTACATGGTCCACATGGTTCACACAGTCTACATGGTCCACATGGTTCACACAGTCTACATGGTCCACATGGTTCACACAGTCTACACGGTCTACATGGTCCACATGGTTTACACAGTCTACATGGTCCACATGGTTCACACAGTCTACACGGTCTACATGGTCCACATGGTTCACACAGTCTACACGGTCTACATGGTCCACGTGGTTCACACAGTCTACATGGTCCACATGGTTAACACAGTCTACATGGTCCACGTGGTTCACACAGTCTACACGGTCTACATGGTCCACGTGGTTCACACAGTCTACACGGTCTACATGGTCCACATGGTTCACACAGTCTACACGGTCTACATGGTCCACGTGGTTCACACAGTCTACATGGTCCACATGGTTCACACAGTCTACATGGTCCACGTGGTTCACACAGTCTACACGGTCTACATGGTCCACGTGGTTCACACAGTCTACATGGTCCACATGGTTCACACGGTCTACATGGTCCACGTGGTTCACACAGTCTACATGGTCCACGTGGTTCACACAGTCTACACGGTCTACACGGTCCACGTGGTTCACACAGTCTACACGGTCTACATGGTCCACGTGGTTCACACAGTCTACACGGTCTACATGGTTCACACAGTCTACACGGTCTACATGGTCCACATGGTCCACGTGGTTCACACAGTCTACACGGTCTACATGGTCCACGTGGTTCACACAGTCTACACGGTCTACATGGTCCACGTGGTTCACACAGTCTACACGGTCTACATGGTCCACGTGGTTCACACAGTCTACATGGTCCACATGGTTCACACAGTCTACATGGTCCACATGGTTCACACAGTCTACATGGTCCACGTGGTTCACACAGTCTACATGGTCCACATGGTTCACACAGTCTACATGGTCCACATGGTTCACACAGTCTACATGGTCCACATGGTTCACACAGTCTACACGGTCTACATGGTCCACATGGTTTACACAGTCTACATGGTCCACATGGTTCACACAGTCTACACGGTCTACATGGTCCACATGGTTCACACAGTCTACACGGTCTACATGGTCCACGTGGTTCACACAGTCTACATGGTCCACATGGTTAACACAGTCTACATGGTCCACTTGGTTCACACAGTCTACACGGTCTACATGGTCCACGTGGTTCACACAGTCTACACGGTCTACATGGTCCACATGGTTCACACAGTCTACACGGTCTACATGGTCCACGTGGTTCACACAGTCTACATGGTCCACATGGTTCACACAGTCTACATGGTCCACGTGGTTCACACAGTCTACACGGTCTACATGGTCCACGTGGTTCACACAGTCTACATGGTCCACATGGTTCACACGGTCTACATGGTCCACGTGGTTCACACAGTCTACATGGTCCACGTGGTTCACACAGTCTACACGGTCTACACGGTCCACGTGGTTCACACAGTCTACACGGTCTACATGGTCCACGTGGTTCACACAGTCTACACGGTCTACATGGTTCACACAGTCTACACGGTCTACATGGTCCACATGGTCCACGTGGTTCACACAGTCTACACGGTCTACATGGTCCACGTGGTTCACACAGTCTACACGGTCTACATGGTCCACGTGGTTCACACAGTCTACACGGTCTACATGGTCCACGTGGTTCACACAGTCTACACGGTCTACATGGTCCACGTGGTTCACACAGTCTACACGGTCTACATGGTTCACACAGTCTACACGGTCTACATGGTCCACGTGGTTCACACAGTCTACACGGTCTACATGGTCCACGTGGTTCACACAGTCTACACGGTCTACATGGTCCACGTGGTTCACATTTAACTGGATCATATGTTATAGAGAAAATGTTTCCTCTGATGTTTTACTCACGCAGACACGTGTTGCTGTTGAACATGTTAAGAACACGCTGACAGCTCTGCCATTCGTTCCCACTGCCGTCACATGAACACCACTGGGACACGCCTGTGCTGCTGTTACTGACGTAGTTTGGAGTCATGATGGTGCCTGAAACAGAAACGTTCTAATATATTGAAAATGTTTTTCCATCAGCAGGTTTTTATTTTATTCAACTCAGTTTTCTTCATGTTGATAATTACAGAAACATAAAAACATCAGATGAAATCGTTGTGCAGTGAAACGTTTTTACATTAACATGATCGAATCTTCACAGCGTCTCTGAACACGTCGAGGTTTTGATTTGGACAAACACAGCAGAAGATTATTTCTAATGCGAGTTCATCGCACTCCCCGTTTCATCTCCTCGTCTCACCAATGAGTCCGGCGTAAGCCTTCAGACACATCACTCTGCCCCCCGGATACAGCCGGAGGCCGACACGGGGGACGGCTGGCAGTTCTGCTGGAAATCAGCAAGTCTGGACCTGAACCACAAAGAACCACAAAGAACCACAAAGAACCACAAAGAAGCAGATTATACATGTCGGCCCAGAAAAACAGAAACAGAGTGAGTGTGTGTTTTCAGTGATTGTTAAATAATCAGACGTGAACTCATGTAATCAAAAACCTTATTTATGTTTCATCATCCTCTGTTTGACCTCAACTTCATGATTCACGTGTATGACGTGTTGACGTGTATTTGGTGTCGAGGATGGCATCATGTTCTCATCTTCGCTCAGAGGTTTGTTATCAATTATTGATCGATAGTCATCTAAAAGAAATCTGACATGTGACATCACATGAAGCTGAGACGAGACGACTGACAGCATCTGGTGACATGTCAACTAACAGTCATGCTGACGTGACTCTCAGCATGGCATGTTCTCAGCGTGGCATGTTCTCAGCATGGCGTGTTCTTAGCATGGCATGTTCTCAGCATGGCGTGTTCTCAGCATGGCATGTTCTCAGCATGGCGTGTTCTCAGCATGGCGTGTTCTTAGCATGGCATGTTCTCAGCATGGCATGTTCTCAGCATGGCGTGTTCTCAGAGTGGCGTGTTCTCAGCGTGGCGTGTTCTTAGCATAGTGTTCTTACCGGCACAGGTCATCTCTGGAGCAGTAGTTCTGCAGGCTGAGGCAGTTTGGTTTGTGCACCCTGACGTCCCCCTGTGCGTTCTCCTCGTAGGAGCACGATGGGACGATGGTCTTGCGGCGGCGCTCCCCACACAGAGTGTCTGAGCATGTGCAGAAGAGCAGAGCGAAGCTGTACTCCTCAGGGACGCGCTCCAGGAAACGGCGCAGGGCTTTGTGGCATTTCTGGCGGTTGCAGCTGTTGGTAGAGACGGCGGCTCGCTTGGTGCAGGCCACGACGTACTCGGAGCGCAGTGCACCACATCTCTCGTACTGGCCGCAGTCCTGGGCTGCCTTCAGACACTGGTTCTGACCGTCCACGGACAGAGAGGAAGCTGATGGCATCAGGAAGACGACAGTGTCACAAACAGGAAGTGAAAACATGTTTCAGTGAGGTGGGTATCACTCTGAGCCGTACCTGCAATGATGGAGGCCATGCGTGACATCTCTATGTTCCTCACCAAGCTGAGCTGCAGCTCTTCGTACGGAGAGACGTCGTACTCGTTGTAAACTGAAACAACAGTGAATGTTTGGTCACATGGTTCACACACACGTCAACAGGGAACAGCGCTCGAACATACCTGCAAACCTGACCGTCCAGTACACCCTGAGGCAGTGCTCCTCCCGCCGAGAGCCACGCTGACACTTGCAGACCTGAAGGGGGCGGTAACGCTGCAGCGAGTTCTGAGCCTCCAGGCATTCACGGCGGGAGTCTGGACCAAGCGGCGCCACGGCCTCCTCAGCCGCACAGTACTCCAGCAGGCGATACAGAGCCATGCAGGACGGCTCCTGGATGCAGGACTGCTCCGCCACCAGGCAGTCCAAAGATGCAGAGACTGGAGCGCCACCTGGAATAGAGAGGTTCAGACGGTCAGCACCTCAGCCCAGTTCTGGATCGGTACCAGACTTTCAGTCAAACAGGCTTTAAAGAGCTCAGTGGACTCTGTAGACCTCTCCAGTTTCTGTCTGTCTCAGTCTGTCTGTCCTCGTCCATCAGTGTCAACCCTGTCCATCCTGTTCAAAGTTCAACACATGAACATATGAACACATGAACATATGAACACATGAACACATGAACATATGAACATATATACACATGAACATATGAACACATGAACATATGAACACATGAACACATGAACATATGAACATATGAACACATGAACATATGAACATATGAACACATGAACACATGAACATATGAACACATGAACATATGAACACATGAACACATGAACATATGAACATATGAACACATGAACATATAAACATATGAACACATGAACACATGAACATATGAACACATGAACACATGAACATATAAACATATGAACACATGAACATATGAACACATGAACATATGAACATATGAACATATGAACACATGAACATATGAACATATGAACACATGAACATATAAACATATGAACACATGAACATATGAACACATGAACATATGAACACATGAACACATGAACATATGAAATATATACACATGAACATATAAACATATGAACACATGAACACATGAACATATGAACACATGAACACATGAACATATAACATATGAACACATGAACATATGAACATATGAACATATGAACATATGAACATATGAACACATGAACATATGAACATATGAACACATGAACATATAAACATATGAACACATGAACATATGAACATATGAACATATGAACATATGAACACATGAACATATGAACATATATACACATGAACATATGAACACATGAACATATAAACATATGAACATATGAACACATGAACATATGAACACATGAACATATATACACATGAACATATGAACACATGAACATATAAACATATGAACACATGAACATATGAACACATGAACATATATACACATGAACATATGAACACATGAACATATAAACATATGAACACATGAACATATGAACATATGAACACATGAACATATGAACATATATACACATGAACATATGAACATATAAACATATGAACATATGAACATATATACACATGAACATATGAACATATAAACATATGAACATATATACACATGAACATATGAACACATGAACATATGAACATATAAACATATGAACATATATACACATGAACATATGAACACATGAACATATGAACATATAAACATATGAACATATATACACATGAACATATGAACACATGAACATATGAACATATGAACATATGAACATATAAACATATGAACATATATACACATGAACATATGAACACATGAACATATGAACATATGAACATATAAACATATGAACATATATACACATGAACATATGAACACATGAACATATGAACATATATACACATGACCATATGAACACATGAACATATAAACATATGAACACATGAACATATAAACACATGAACACATGAACACATGAACATATAAACACATGAACATATGAACACATGAACATATAAACACACGAACACATGAACACATGAACACATGAACATATAAACACATGAACATATGAACATATAAACACATGAACACATGAACACATGAACATATAAACATATAAACACATGAACATATGAACACATGAACATATAAACACATGAACACATGAACATATAAACATATAAACACATGAACATATAAACACATAAACACATGAACACATGAACATATAAACACATGAACACACGAACACATGAACATATAAACATATAAACACATAAACATATGAACACATGAACACATGAACATATAAACACATGAACACATGAACATATAAACATATAAACACATGAACACATGAACACATGAACATATAAACACATGAACATATAAACATATGAACACATGAACACATGAACATATAAACACATGAACATATAAACATATAAACACATGAACATATGAACACATGAACATATAAACACATGAACACATGAACATATAAACATATAAACACATGAACATATAAACATATAAACAAATGAACACATGAACATATAAACACATGAACACATGAACATATGAACACATGAACATATGAACACATGAACATATAAACACATGAACACATGAACATATAAACACATGAACATATAAACACATGAACATATAAACACATGAACATATGAACACATGAACATATAAACATATAAACACATGAACACATGAACATATAAACACATGAACACATGAACATATAAACACATGAACATATGAACACATGAACATATAAACATATAAACATATGAACATATGAACACATGAATATGATGTGATGAACTCACCATGTGATAAGACATGGAGTAGCAGTCCAAAGATCATCATCCCGTTCATCAGAACTGAGACTCACGCCTTCATCTGTCCCTGTTAATCCTCTGACTCCTCTGAGTCTTCTGATGCGGATCCGGTCTGACCCGGTTCGGGTGGTTTTACAGCTCAAAGTTAGTCAAAGTTGGTTCAGTTCAAATTTAAGTTCTGGCTCGTTTTCTTCTCTGTTTCGGTTCGGTTGGTCTCCGTGCTCAGACTTTGTTGTGATCAGCTGACCCTCAGTCCGTCAGTCGGTCCGGACGGACTTGTCTGTCTCAGCAGATCCACTGTTCGTCTGTGGTCCGGACTCTACTGAACGGCGCGCTGTGATTGGTCAGTGACGACATGAATATGTAATGAGGACAGCTGCACTGTGACGGACAGCGCGGGAAAACATCTTTAATTAATTTTCGACTGATTATAGATTAGACTGTGACGTCACTGATTCACGTTATTAAAATCTTGATTTAAAAATGAGCTTATGAAAAAAACTGTCTGTCTGTCTGTCTGTCTGTCTGTCTGTCTGTCTGTCTGTCTGTCTGTTAACCTGTCTGTCTGTCTGTCTGTCTGTCTGTTAACCTGTCTGTCTGTCTGTCTGTCTGTCTGCCTGTCTGCCTGTCTGTCTGTCTGTCTGTCTGTCTGTCTGTCTGTTAACCTGTCTGTCTGTCTGTTTGTTAACCTGTCTGTCTGTCTGTCTGTCTGTCTGTTTGTCTGTCTGTCTGTCTGTCTGTCTGTCTGTCTGTTTGTTAACCTGTCTGTCTGTCTGTCTGTCTGTCTGTCTGTCTGTCTGTCTGTCTGTCTGTTTGTTAACCTGTCTGTTAACCTGTCTGTCTGTCTGTCTGTCTGTCTGTCTGTCTGTCTGTCTGTTTGTCTGTCTCTCTGTCTGTCTGTTTGTTAACCTGTCTGTCTGTCTGTCTGTCTGTCTGTCTGTCTGTCTGTCTGTCTGTTAACCTGTCTGTCTGTCTGTCTGTCTGTCTGTCTGTTTGTTAACCTGTCTGTCTGTCTGTCTGTCTGTCTGTCTGTTAACCTGTCTGTCTGTCTGTCTGTCTGTCTGTTAACCTGTCTGTCTGTCTGTCTGTCTGTTAACCTGTCTGTCTGTCTGTCTGTCTGTTAACCTGTCTGTCTGTTAACCTGTCTGTGTTCTCTGAGGTGTGACAGTGCAGCAGCGCCCCCCTGTGGTTCCTCTGGTCTAATGTTCATTCAGGTCACTTCTTCTTCCTCAGTCGTAGTTTGTGTGCAGAAATTCAGACCATGTAGGTGTGAACATGTGTATTTATACTCTGTATTTATACTCTGTATTATACTCTGTATTTGTACTGCGTGTATTTGTACTCTGTATTTGTACTGCGTGTATTTATACTCTGTATTTGTACTGTGTATTTATACTCTGTGTGTATTTATACTCTGTATTTATACTCTGTATTTATACTCTGTGTGTATTTATACTCTGTATTTGTACTGCGTGTATTTATACTCTGTATTTGTACTGTGTGTATTTATACTCTGTATTTGTACTGTGTGTATTTGTACTGTGTATTTATACTGTGTATTTGCACTCTGTGTGTATTTATACTCTGTATTTGTACTGCGTGTATTTATACTCTGTATTTGTACTGTGTGTATTTATACTCTGTATTTGTACTGTGTGTATTTGTACTGTGTATTTATACTGTGTATTTGCACTCTGTGTGTATTTATACTCTGTATTTGTACTGTGTGTATTTATACTCTGTATTTGTACTGTGTGTATTTGTACTGTGTATTTATCGTGTGTATTTGCACTCTGTGTGTATTTATACTCTGTATTTGTACTGCGTGTATTTATACTCTGTATTTGTACTGCGTGTATTTATACTCTGTATTTATACTCTGTATTTGTACTCTGTGTGTATTTATACTCTGTATTTGTACTGTGTGTATTTATACTCTGTATTTATACTCTGTATTTATAATCTGTATTTGTACTCTGTATTTGTACTCTGTGTGTATTTATACTCTGTATTTGTACTGCGTGTATTTATACTCTGTATTTGTACTGTGTGTATTTGTACTGTGTATTTATACTGTGTATTTGCACTCTGTGTGTATTTATACTCTGTATTTGTACTCTGCATTTGTACTCTGTGTGTATTTATACTCTGTATTTGTACTGCGTGTATTTATACTCTGTATTTGTACTGCGTGTATTTATACTCTGTATTTGTACTCTGTGTGTATTTATACTCTGTATTTGTACTGCGTGTATTTGTACTCTGTATTTATACTCTGTATTTGTACTGTGTATTTATACTGTGTATTTGTACTGCGTGTATTTATACTCTGTATTTGTACTCTGTATTTGTACTCTGTGTGTATTTATACTCTGTATTTGTACTGCATGTAATTATACTCTGTATTTGTACCGTGTGTATTTATACTCTGTATTTGTACTCTGTGTGTATTTATACTCTGTATTTGTACTGCATGTATTTGTACTCTGTTTTTATACTCTGTATTTGTACTGTGTATTTATAATCTGTAAGTGTACTTGGCACCTCCTGTCACCGTTTCGGATTTCTTCCAGTGGAGGACTACAACCATGGAGGACTACATCCATGGACTACAACCATGGAGGACTACAACCATGGAGGACTACTGTAAATAAACACTGTCCTGTCAGACGTTCGTGTGTCTGAAGGTTTGACAGACTGAACGTCACAGCGTGTTTGTTTCAACATGTATGAAGAGACAAACCTTCAGTTACCATGGAGACACTGATGTTAACGTGTTCGTCTCATTAAGTTCCGTGTTTGTCGCCGGGCTGATGTTGAAGTTCTTTAATGTTCTGCGGGTCACATGTTAACAGGCTGGTTGTGTGTCAACTCGTCATCAGCTCATCACGACTCAACATGAAGGATCAGCTCGTTAAGCCGAGTAAATATAGACAGAGTAATCACCTGATGAGCCAATGAGAGCTCGGCTCACAGAGGACAGACAGGTAGACAGACAGGTAGACAGAGACTGGCAGCAGCAGGTAGAGTTTGTTCCCCAGGCGAAGTTTATTAGGATTCATACAAACTTCGTGAAAGACAGGAGGTATCAGATTTTACAGGAATGACGTTGTAAGGAGGTTGATGGAACGTTTAAAATCAAAGATGCACATACAGCCGCCGCTCAGCTAACGCTCAGCTAACGCTCAGCTAACGCTCAGACTACCGTTGGTTCCCATAAATAAGGCAGAATGCAGAGTCCGTACACATGGAGAGTTTTACATTTAGCCAGAGTGAGTGACGTGTGGACTTAGATGACCTTCTTCAGCTCGTCGTACAACACCAGCACGAAGGCTCCGCCCATGCCTCGCAGCACGTTAGACCACGCCCCCTTGAAGAACGCCTTGCCGCCCTCGTCGCGTGCGATCTTACGCCAGCAGTCGATGGTTCCACTGTACATGATGTCAGCTGAGGAGAGCACGACACGTCAAACGACATTCAAACGTTTGTTTAATGTTTGCGGAACGTTCACGTAGCGGACTCACCTCCTTTGCGTCCGGACTGCATCATCATACGTCTACGGACCGTGTCGAAGGGGTACGAGGTCAGACCCGCGACGGCTGTGACGCTCTGTGCGATCATCCAGCTGACCAGGATGTGGGTGTTTTTCGGGTCAGGGAGCATACCTGCAGGCGGAGGGGGCGGGGGTTAGTTCAGGTCGTCAACAGCTGGGTCATGAGGTGGGACATGTACGTACCCTTCGCTGTGTCGTAGATGCCGAAGTACGCGGCCCTGTAGATGATGATGCCCTGCACGGACACGTTGAAGCCCTGGTACAGACCGCGCAGGCCGTCGGACTTAAAGATCTTCACCAGGCAGTCGCCCAGA
>CM014092.1:34483540-34496252 GCA_004119915.2 Collichthys lucidus | reverse complement strand
GATTTAAGAAAACCTCCCAAATTAATTCACGTAAAAGAAACGTAACTTACTTTGAGAATACAACAAGAACTGTTTTATAAAATAAAATACCCACACACACACACACACACACACACACACACACACACACACACACACACCTCTCTCTCACACACACACACACACACACACTCTCACACACACACACACACCACACACACACTCTCAGTCACACACACACACACACTCTCAGTCACACACACACACACACACACTCTCAGTCACACACACACACACTCTCACACACACACTCTCAGTCACACACACACACACTCTCAGTCACACACACACGCAAACACACTCTCACGCACACACACACTCTCTTACACACACACACTCACACACACACTCACACACACACTCTCTCTCTCTGTCTCTCTCTCTTTCACACACACACACACTCTCTCTCTCTCACACACACACACAGTCTAACCTTCACGCGCTCACCTATCACTTCCGCTCTGCGCATGCGCCATTACCGCGTCTGATTTCTCAGCCGGAAGCTGTGACGACAGACGCATTCACTCACTTCCGCGTTTGCTTTGACGTCTTCGGCGCTCTGTGACGTGCAGCTGAGCTCAGCGTCACGCATGCGCAATGTGGACTGTTCGCTTATAAGCCCACGAGCCGTTTGAACGTTGAAATGAACACGAACGTGACGTCGTGATCTCGCGTGATATGACGTGAGCCCGCTGCCTCTTTGTGACGTCATGTGTTCAATCTACAGTCGGCGGGTCGCCATCTTGTCTGGACTGACTTCCTGACTCGCTGTTCCCGCCCTCAGCCTGTGCGCATGCGTGTGTGTGACGCCAGCTCGTCTTACAGGTCGTTGCTAGGATACAGATCACCACACAGGCTGACTGAGCTCGTGACCGTCGTTACTCTGATTACTCTGATTAAAGTTCACGCGACAGGAAGCGAAATGTCTGCAGCTTATAAATGTGACGGACGGAGCTTTCCCGCCAAACGATTCCCAGCACGGAGGTTAACGTCACACCACCGAAGAAGAGAAGGTGAGTTCACCTGGTGATGACGACACGTGATTTACTAATTTACTCACTGAGCAGTAACATTAATTATTCATATTTATTATTTATGACTGATTTCACATCACACTGTTCCTGTGAGACAATAATTATTATTATTATCGTTAAAGAATATAACTTATTTTAAAAAAGGAATTTCATGAGTTACATAATTTACAGACAAAAGACAAAAATGATTTATCTAATGATTTATGGATTCTTTGATTATTATATAATTCATCTTAAACTCTGTTCTGTGAATATCAATAAAATATCTTTGATTTTTCACTATTTTTAAGTTTAACAGATGAAATAACGATCATATTATAATTTATCTTCAGCTCTAACAGACGATCACGTGTTAACGCGTTATCGTGTTCACGTGTTATCCTGTTCACGTGTTATCCTGTTAACACGCTATCGTGTTCACGTGTTATCCTGTTAACGCGCTATCGTGTTCACGTGTTATCCTGTTAACGTGTTATCCTGTTAACGTGTTCACATGTTATCGTGTTTACATGTTCACATGTTAACGTGTTCACGTGTTAACACGTTAACGTGTTCACGTGTTAATGTGTTAACGTGTTCACATGTTAATGTGTTCGCGTGTTATCATGTTAACGTGTTCACATGTTATTGTGTTCGCGTGTTAACGTGTTCACATGTTAATGTGTTCGCGTGTTAACGTGTTCACATGTTAATGTGTTCGCGTGTTATCGTGGTAACGTGTTCACATGTTAATGTGTTCGCGTGTTAATGTGTTAACGTGTTCACATGTTAATGTGTTCGCGTGTTATCGTGTTAACGTGTTCACATGTTATTGTGTTCGCGTGTTAACGTGTTCATGTGTTAACGTGTTCACATGTTAATGTGTTATCGTGTTTACATGTTCACATGTTATCATGTTCGCGTGTTATCGTGTTAACGTGTTCACATGTTATTGTGTTAACGTGTTCACATGTTATCGTGTTAACATGTTTACATGTTCACATGTTAACGTGTTCGCGTGTTATCGTGTTATCGTGTTAACGTGTTCACATGTTATTGTGTTTGCGTGTTATCGTGTTCACATGTTATCGTGTTTGCGTGTTATCGAGTTGTCGTGTTCACATGTTAATGTGTTATCGTGTTCACATGTTAATGTGTTATCATGTTCACATATTCACATGTTATCGTGTTCGTGTGTTATCATGTTAACATGTTATCATGTTTGCGTGTTATCGAGTTGTCGTGTTCACATGTTAATGTGTTATCGTGTTATCGAGTTATCGTGTTCACATGTTCACATGTTCACATGTTATCGTGTTCGTGTGTTATCATGTTAACATGTTATCGTGTTCACATGTTATCGTGTTCACATGTTATCGTGTTGTCGTGTTCACATGTTAATGTGTTATCGTGTTCACATGTTCACATGTTATCGTGTTCACATGTTAATGTGTTATTGTGTTCACATGTTAATGTGTTATTGTGTTCACGTGTTAATGTGTTATCGTGTTCGCGTGTTATCGAGTTATCGTGTTCACATGTTAATGTGTTATCGTGTTCACATGTTAATGTGTTATCGTGTTCGTGTGTTATCATGTTAACATGTTATCGTGTTAACGTGTTCACATGTTATTGTGTTCGTGTGTTAACATGTTCACGTGTTCACATGTTAATGCGTTATTGTGTTTACATGTTCACATGTTATCATGTTCGCGTGTTATCGTGTTAACGTGTTCACATGTTATTGTGTTTGCGTGTTATCGTGTTCACATGTTATCGTGTTTGCGTGTTATCGAGTTGTCGTGTTCACATGTTATCGAGTTGTCGTGTTCACATGTTAATGTGTTATCGTGTTCACATGTTATTGTGTTATCGTGTTCACATGTTATCGAGTTGTCGTGTTCACATGTTAATGTGTTATCGTGTTCGCGTGTTATCGAGTTATCGTGTTCACATGTTCACATGTTATCGTGTTCGTGTGTTATCATGTTAACATGTTATCGTGTTCACATGTTATCGTGTTTGCGTGTTATCGTGTTCACATGTTATTGTGTTATCGTGTTCACATGTTAATGTGTTATCGTGTTCACGTGTTAATGTGTTATCGTGTTCACGTGTTATCGTGTTCACATGTTAATGTGTTATCGAGTTCACGTGTTAATGTGTTATCGTGTTTGCGTGTTATCGAGTTATCGTGTTCACATGTTAATGTGTTATCGTGTTCGTGTGTTATCGAGTTATCGTGTTCACATGTTAATGTGTTATCGTGTTCACATGTTAATGTGTTATCGTGTTCGTGTGTTATCATGTTACCATGTTATCGTGTTCACGTGTTATCCTGTTATCGTGTTCACAAGTTATCGTGTTCGCGTGTTATCATGTTAACATGTTATCGTGTTCACATGTTAATGTGTTATCGTGTTCACATGTTCACATGTTATCGTGTTCGTGTGTTATCATGTTAACATGTTATCGTGTTCACCTGTTATCCTGTTATCGTGTTCACAAGTTATCGTGTTCGCGTGTTATCGTGTTCACGTTATCGTGTTCACAAGTTATCGTGTTCGCGTGTTATCGTGTTCACGTTATCGTGTTCACAAGTTATCGTGTTCATGTGTTATCCTGTTATCAGGTTCACATGTTAATGTGTTAACGTGTTCACATGTTAATGTGTTATCGTGTTCACATGTTATCGTGTTCGCGTGTTATCGTGTTATCCTGTTATCGTGTTCACATGTTATCGTGTTATCGTGTTGATGTTATCGTGTTCACATGTTATCGTGTTATCGTGTTCACATGTTATCGTGTTCACGTGTTATCCTGTTATCGTGTTCACATGTTATCGTGTTCGTGTTATCGTGTTCACATGTTATCGTGTTCACACGTTATCGTGTTCACGTGTTATCCTGTTATCGTGTTCACATGTTATCGTGTTCACATGTTATCGTGTTATCGTGTTCATGTTATCGTGTTCACACGTTATCGTGTTCACGTGTTATCCTGTTATCGTGTTCACATGTTATCGTGTTCACATGTTATCGTGTTCATGTTATCGTGTTCACATGTTATCGTGTTCACACGTTATCGTGTTCACGTGTTATCCTGTTATCGTGTTCACACGTTATCGTGTTCACGTGTTATCCCGTTATCGTGTTCACATGTTATCGTGTTCACATGTTATCATATTCACTTGTTCACGTGTTATCCTGTTATCGTGTTCACGTGTTATCATATTCACTTGTTCACGTGTTATCCTGTTATCGTGTTCACGTGTTATCGTGTTATCATATTCACTTGTTCACGTGTTGTGTATCTCCGTCAGGTTCTGGTCACTGGCTCGTGTCGTTCAGGAGAGCAGAGCAGCAGAAACACGTGAAAGTTCTTCAGAGGGTCAACGCGGCGTGTAGAAGAAGAGAAGATGAAGATAATGATGGTCATCGTCATGGTAACACGTTAGATGCGGCGTTGCTGGTAAAACTCTTCTTCACGTGATTGTTCAAAGTTTTGCTCATGCGGCCGGTCTGAACGTTGTCTTTTGTTTCCAGCTCCGGTATCACTGCTTGGACGACCCGGCTGAGCTCTGCTCGGTGGACGTCAGAGAACTCCAGCTGGACTCTGTAAGAACGTTTATCTAACGTTATTCTGTGGTTAGAAAGACATTAGATAAACGTTTCTTTATTGTTTAACAGGTCAAAGCTGAAGAGGTGAAGCTGTTTGTGAACGTAGCTTACGTCGATGCTTCGATCAACTCGCTCACTTTAGGTCAATATTCAATAAAATAACATCATAGAGTCTTTCAGCAGTTTTCTGTTTTCTTCTTCTTTAGAGTCTTTCAGCAGTTTTCTGTTTTTTTTCTTCTTTAGAGTCTTTCAGCAGTTTTCTGTTTTTTCTTCTTTAGAGTCTTTCAGCAGTTTTCTGTTTTTCTTCTTCTTAGAGTCTTTCAGCAGTTTTCTGTTTTTCTTCTTCTTTAGAGTCTTTCAGCAGTTTTCTGTTTTTTTCTTCTTTAGAGTCTTTCAGCAGTTTTCTGTTTTCTTCTTCTTTAGAGTTTTCAGCAGTTTTCTGTTTTTTCTTCTTAGAGTCTTTCAGCAGTTTCTGTTTTTCTTTCTTTTTTAGAGTCTTTCAGCAGTTTTCTGTTTTTCTTCTTCTTTAGAGTCTTTCAGCAGTTTTCTGTTTTTTTTTCTTCTTTAGAGTCTTTCAGCAGTTTTCTGTTTTTCTTCTTCTTTAGAGTCTTTCAGCAGTTTTCTGTTTTTCTTCTTTAGAGTCTTTCAGCAGTTTTCTGGTTTTTCTTCTTCTTTAGAGTCTTTCAGCAGTTTTCTGTTTTTCTTCTTTAGAGTCTTTCAGCAGTTTTCTGGTTTTTCTTCTTCTTTAGAGTCTTTCAGCAGTTTTCTGTTTTTCTTCTTTAGAGTCTTTCAGCAGTTTTCTGTTTTTTTCTTCTTTAGAGTCTTTCAGCAGTTTTCTGTTTTTCTTCTTCTTTAGAGTCTTTCAGCAGTTTTCTGTTTTTTTCTTCTTTAGAGTCTTTCAGCAGTTTTCTGTTTTTCTTTCTTTTTTAGAGTCTTTCAGCAGTTTTCTGTTTTTCTTCTTCTTTAGAGTCTTTCAGCAGTTTTCTGTTTTTTTTTCTTCTTTAGAGTCTTTCAGCAGTTTTCTGTTTTTCTTTTCTTAGAGTCTTTCAGCAGTTTTCTGTTTTTCTTTTAGAGTCTTTCAGCAGTTTTCTGGTTTTCTTCTTTTTAGAGTCTTTCAGCAGTTTTTCTGTTTTTCTTCTTTAGAGTCTTTCAGCAGTTTTCTGGGTTTTTTTCTTCTTTAGAGTCTTTCAGCAGTTTTCTGTTTTTCTTCTTTAGAGTCTTTCAGCAGTTTTCTGTTTTTTCTTCTTTAGAGTCTTTCAGCAGTTTTCTGTTTTTTTCTTCTTTAGAGTTTTTCAGCAGTTTTCTGTTTTTCTTCTTTAGAGTCTTTCAGCAGTTTTTTGTTTTTCTTCTTTAGAGTCTTTCAGCAGTTTTCTGTTTTTCTTCTTTAGAGTCTTTCAGCAGTTTTCTGTTTTTTTCTTCTTTAGAGTCTTTCAGCAGTTTTTTGTTTTTCTTCTTTAGAGTCTTTCAGCAGTTTTCTGTTTTTCTTCTTTAGAGTCTTTCAGCAGTTTTCTGTTTTTCTTCTTTAGAGTCTTTCAGCAGTTTTCTGTTTTTCTTCTTTAGAGTCTTTCAGCAGTTTTCTGTTTTTTTCTTCTTTAGAGTCTTTCAGAAGTTTTCTGTTTTTTTCTTCTTTAGAGCCTTTCAGCAGTTTTCCGTCTCTGAGGGAACTCAATCTGTCGTTAAACGGGCTGAAAAACATCAAACTTCAGGCGGTCGACCTTCCTCATCTGCAGGTAATATCATTGTCACGCCACATCGTCAATATTTTATTATTTAATGTTTGATGATCTGATTTATTTATTTTGATCTTCAGGTTTTGAATCTGTCTTTTAACTGTCTATCTGCTGAGGACGTCATCTCCATCGGTCGACTTCCTCGTCTGAAGATTCTTCATCTGACAGGAAATCATCTTCCTCATCTTCCTCACCTGACTTCATCAAACGACACTCAAACGTTAGTGAAGCAGAACTATGAGTTTGTTTTTACCTGTAATGTTCTCTGAGAAAACCAAAACAGGTAAGTGACGAAATGATTCATTCATTTTCTCTGTCCGACTAATTAAATTAAAATTGAGATAAACTGTGATGAGTCACAGAGACGTCTGAAGACTTTCATCACGTCTTTCAGTAAAAAAAATATGATCAACAGAACAAATTTATGGTCATGAGGACGACGGAATATTAATGTTTTAATGAGATCTGTTATTGAGCTGACCCATCATGTGTCAATCAAAGACAAAGGTCACAAAATAAAGATCCATCTCAAACAGTTCGCATAGTGACCATGAGGGGGCGCAAACATCCCAGATTCACCTCCAGTCTGAGGAAGAAGTGAAGTTCAAACACCTGGTGCAGGTACGAGCCCAGACGTGAAATATGAACCTGAATTCAACTGAAGACGAAACAAAACCAAACAGATTTAATGTTCAGACTTTATGTTTTATTTACATATTCAGTGATACAGGATGAACCAGAGAGTGACACACACCTGTCTGAGGCTTCACAGGTGACACATCAACATTTCACGGGCTACAATCAGAATATCAGCCAAAGATTTATGATGACCTTTGACCCCTCAGGCAGATGAAGTTCAGATTCTACCAACAACATCCGACCCACCAACACTCGTCTGGGTCTGACGGGTTTCAGATGAAGAAACTGTTTTTATTTAAACACAAACTAATGTTTACGGTTTTAAATAAAGTTTCTGTTCTTTGTTTCAGGTCGACTGAAGACGATGACAGACGCTTTAAATGTCTCGAAGTTTTGATGCTGGACGACAACAAACTGTCGTCTGAAGTCTTCCACAGTCTCTCGAAGCTCCAGAGGTCGACACGTTCCTGTAAAGCTGAATTCAGACTCAGTTCACAGTCAGAGTTTATTTAATGTTTGATTTTGAATCACAGGCTGAAAGTTTTAAACCTGCAGAAGAACCACATCTCTGAAATCCCGTACGTGATGGACGGGTTCAAACCTTCGACGTCTGTCCAGGATAAACTCGGTAAATTCAGTAAAAACTCGTCAGTTTCTTCAACGTCCTCTGAAAAATGTTGATTTATCATTTTTATCATTGTCCAGCCTTTAAAAAGCAGAACCCTGAAGAACCCGTCAGGAGGATCTCAGAGGTGATTCAGTCTGTTTCAGTTTGACACTCGACATTTTATCATGTTTGTTTACTTTACGTTTTAAATCGGAAATCGTCATTATATTAAAGATCTTTGAAAACTGGGACGGGTTCAGCACAGGGTCCAATCTGCCGCTACCAGAACTCCAGTTCCTCGATTTATCTGACAACCAGGTTTGTAAATCATGTTCACATAAAACGTGAGACGCCTGAGAGCGAGCCGACGTCAGCTAACGTCTGTTTTGTCAGATCGCAGAAGAAGAAGCTGTGCTGGCAGCGGCTCTCTTCCTGAAGCTGCGACAGATCGATATTCACTCGAACCCCCTGACCACACGGAGGAGCGGTGAGTTTCCTCCCACAGGACGTCGGTTTCAAAGGTTCTAATGTTGACTCACGTCTCTGAACGCAGGAGATCCTCCGTTACTGACCCACTACCTCCACGAGAGGCTGGACGTCACAATAAAACGTAAGAAGACACAGGAAGTGATGAAGATCCCGCTGAAGGCGTCCTCTGATCCAGAATGGACGGTGGGAAGTGTTCTGGATCGACCGCCAAGATCGGACTCCATGAACCCAAAACAGCTTCAACGTCTCGTGTCGCAGGGCGAAAAAAGAAACCCAAAAGTGTCAAAGAAGACGGTTCTGATGAACACACATCGTCCTGCTCGGACTGAGAAATGTCAGCTGACGGTTAGGGCAAGACCAGAACCTGAGGGACTAGAACCTGAAGACGGACCAGAACCTGAGGAAGGACCAGAACCTGAAGGGAAGAACGAAGACAACACCTTGGAGGAACATTCAGAACAGTTCTTTGTTACTCAGGTGGGATCAAGCTTGTTTGGATGAAGTCAGTTATTGTTGAGGAAGTAATCAGATTACTCATTTAATTAAAAATGAAAATACTTTTGAGTTTTTTAGGTTTCTGTGAATCTGAATCGGTTCTGTATGTCGATCAAAGTTTGATCTCCGAGCTGAAGACGAACAAACTTCAGAGAACGACGACGATGAATTCACTCGTGATGAAACGTTGACAGACGTGGCCGCGGCCCGTGAGGAGGCCCGTGAGGCGGCCCGTGAGGAGGCCCGTGAGGAGGCCCGTGAGGTGGCCCGTGAGGCGGCCCGTGAGGAGGCCCGTGAGGCGGCCCGTGAGGCGGCCCGTGAGGAGGCCCGTGAGGAGGCCCGTGAGGAGGCCCGTGAGGCGGCCCGTGAGGAGGACCGTGAGGAGGCCCGTGAGGCGGCCCGTGAGGAGGCCCGTGAGGCGGCCCGTGAGGAGGCCCGTGAGGAGGCCCGTGAGGCGGCCCGTGAGGCGGCCCGTGAGGAGGCCCGTGAGGAGGCCCGTGAGGAGGCCCGTGAGGAGGTCCCGCCCGTCGGTGAGAACCTTTAAACACGTCACACCTTAAAAAGTTTTGTTATATTTTTATTTATATTTCACTTTTTCGTTTTTTTTCCGATGACAGGAATTCAAACCGCCGTCAGGATGCTCGAACACACTCTGAAGAATCTGAACTTTTACAGAGACTCCAGACCAAAACTGGACTGCATCCAGACTCTGTACACGGAACGACAGAAGAAGGTTTATTTAAATATATTCACACTGTCAGATTATAAAACTACACAAACTGGTTCATAATCTGACCTTTGACCTCTCTGCAGATTAGAGAACTTCCTCCTCTGAAGATAAAACATCGATCTGAACGAGTCGACGAGCTGATAAAGGAGATGAAGGAGAGCTCCACCATCAGAGTCCCTCTAAGTATGAACGTCTGACCTCCATCAGCTGATCAGCTGATGGAGGTCATGTGAGGTCACCTCCATCAGCTGTCTTTAATGAGCTCTGTGTTTTGACAGGCGGAGCGATGAACGGCACCGGAGTGAACAAACAGGAAGCTCTGTCACTGCTGAAGGACATGAAGAGGAAGTACAAGATGGTCCATCAGAACATGATGGGACAGCAGAACCAACCAGAACAGAGCTGCAGATCTTCTGAATGTTTCTTCTTGCCTTGAATAAAATCAAAAAATGAAATCAGTAAAGCTTCAGTCAACTGATTCCCAAAGACAAAACGAGATGGTCTAAAGGTCTGGAGGTCTTAAGGTCTGATGGTCTAAAGGTCTGGAGGTCTTAAGGTCTGATGGTCTAAAGGTCTGGAGGTCTGATGGTCTAAAGGTCTGGAGGTCTTAAGGTCTGATGGTCTAAAGGTCTGGAGGTTTGATGGTCTAAAGGTCTGATGGTCTAAAGGTCTGATGGTCTAAAGGTCTGGAGGTTTGATGGTCTAAAGGTCTGATGGTCTGGAGGTCTTAAGGTCTAAAGGTCTGGAGGTTTGATGGTCTAAAGGTCTGATGGTCTAAAGGTCTGATGGTCTAAAGGTCTGGAGGTCTGATGGTCTAAAGGTCTGGAGGTTTGATGGTCTAAAGGTCTGGGGGTTTGATGGTCTAAAGGTCTGATGGTCTAAAGGTCTGGGGGTCTGATGGTCTAAAGGTCTGGAGGTCTGATGGTCTAAAGGTCTGGAGGTCTTAAGGTTTGATGGTCTAAAGGTCTGGAGGTTTGATGGTCTAAAGGTCTGGAGGTCTTAAGGTTTGATGGTCTAAAGGTCTGGAGGTTTGATGGTCTAAAGGTCTGATGGTCTAAAGGTCTGGAGGTCTTAAGGTTTGATGGTCTAAAGGTCTGGAGGTTTGATGGTCTAAAGGTCTGATGGTCTAAAGGTCTGGAGGTCTTAAGGTTTGATGGTCTAAAGGTCTGGAGGTCTTAAGGTCTGGAGGTCTTAAGGTTTGATGGTCTAAAGGTCTGGAGGTCTGATGGTCTAAAGGTCTGGAGGTCTTAAGGTTTGATGGTCTAAAGGTCTGATGGTCTAAAGGTCTGGAGGTCTTAAGGTTTGATGGTCTAAAGGTCTGATGGTCTAAAGGTCTGGAGGTCTTAAGGTTTGATGGTCTAAAGGTCTGGAGGTCTTAAGGTCTGATGGTCTGGAGGTCTGATGGTCTGGAGGTCTGATGGTCTGATGGTCTGGAGGTCTGATGGTCTAAAGGTCTGATGGTCCTGGTTGATGCTTGGTAAGTTTGTGTCCCAGCTTAAAACTTCAGCATGTATTTTATTTGGTTCGTTGTAAAACAGTTAAACGTCTTCAGTAATCACAGACCAGCGTCACACTTGAAGTTATTAAATCATTTTACTCACATTATGAAAAGTTTCAGCTTCCTGTGTCTGAGCAGCCTTCACACAACAGATCATTCATTTCTTTAGCTGGACTGGGACTCTGGTTCAAATCTCAATGACAGAGATGTTTTTCTAAGCATCGCTGACTGTTCATCAAATAGTTAGAAAATGAATTGTGATGTTGTCGGCTCCGTCACGACCCGGCTCTAGAGCCATGACAAACACACAAGGGAGACACGGATTGAAGGCCAAAAGTGAAATGATTTATTCTAAAGAACTAAACCAAACATTTTCTACCAAAAACAAACCAAAGGAACAATGTGGTGTGTTAATCAGTCAATCAGTGGTGAAGGTGCATGTATGCATGAGTGAAAATGTGTAGATGTGAGATGTTGTGTGCCATAAGAACAAAGAAAACCAAAAACCATGAGGCAGCCTGGAGAGGTGGGTGGAGCCTGCCAGAGAGAGAGAAAGAGTTAATGGGTGGAGCTTTATACTCTCCCTAACTGAGGCCCAGGGGTTTCCACCAATCAGCTGGGTACTGGAGCACACACTCAATTACACAGGGAACCGTCACAGCTCCGTTTGAGGACCTGATCACATGATCATCATCAGGAGAGCGGCATCCACAGCACACAGAGAATCTTTCAAAGCTCAACCAGAACAAAACCCAAGTTTTAATGATCGGGACTGAAGCACCGAGAGAGAAACGAACTATGAAACTCCAAGCACTGAATTTTAAGCCTTGTCAACAGGTAAAAAACCTGGAAGTTTTCACTGATGTGACCGTAGCTTTGAAAATTTCACTAAAACTGCCTTTTTAAGAACATTGACAATGTGCAGCCGCCTCTCTCTCAAACCTGTACAGAGACAACTTTACAACTGACTAATGAAACACTCGACTGCCTAACACAATTAAATCACTTACAGACACATGACATCTGTTTTAAAGTCTCTGCATTGCCTGTACTCTTCAGATCCGACTCTAGGTTCTGTTACCGCTTTATAAATCTCTTAATGATCTGAGTCCAGCATATTTATCGGGTGAACCCTGGAGGACCCTTGGGTCTCCTGGGACCATCGGACGTTACCGTCAGTCTTTGTTTTACAGTGTCACAATATTAATGATGATATTTAATCTTTGTCTGCAAACTTTTATTTTGAAGTGACCTCCTTCTAGTGGGACTTAAAATCATCCTGATACGTTGTCATGTTCGTCAACATGGAGCAGAACATCTGTGGTTCTGTTCGGGTTCTGATCAGCTGTTCTGGACCTCAGCGAGTCCAACATGCCTGAGTGTTATAAATCAGCTGGTTAGCAACAGACACAAAAAAACAGTTTGTCCACAGTCTGTTCAGGGCCAGCCTGGTCCAGTTCCTGGTCTAAATCCGGTCCAGTCTGGTCCAGATCCTGGTCTAAATCCGGTCCAGTCTGGTCCAGATCCTGTTGTGTCACAGGTTCGATTCCTGTTCTGTGTTTGGTTGTTTGTATTTCTCTTTGTCCATCACATGATTCCAATTATTCTGGAGCAGTTTACACATGTGGAGTCAGTCTGAGTCCAGCTGGATCCGATCAGAGCTCGTCTGCACAAACCTCCTCTGACTGCACGTCAGGACGCGATCACATGACCACACGACCACATGACCACACGATCACATGACCACACGACCACACGACCACACGTTCATGCGACCACACGACCACATGACCACACGACCACATGACCACACGATCACATGACCACACGACCACATGACCACACGATCACA
>CM014092.1:34469333-34483440 GCA_004119915.2 Collichthys lucidus | reverse complement strand
CACTTTACAAACTAAAGTTAAAGGTCCAGTGTGTTGGATTTAGTGGCACCAGAAGTTGCAGATTGCAACCAAATGAATTCTCTCGCCTCACCCTCTTCTTCCAAACTCTAAATCTAGAGTTTGGTTTGTCCGCTCTCTCTCTGTAGATATAAAGGTTCATCATATGTTCATGATCAGAAAAGTTAATTAAAAAGACTTTTAATGATTTTAATGAGTCTGCTCTGCCCCTCAAACATCCACCTGTGAATCACCCGCTCGTCTCCATCAGGCTGATGGTGCTGGGAGGTTACCTGGCGTCCCTCCTCCTCGTTTGCAGAGCCACATGCTGCCGGCTACATTCACATTAGTTATTGAACTGTCCAAGCAAAGAGGAACAAGGCCGCTTCAGAGGCCCACAATACGCCAGCTGCCAGGGGGAGGGGCTTCTTCAGGCCGCTGTTGTCATGGATACGACTTTTTGTGTTGCTCCCGTGAGGCTGTGTGACTAAAGGAGGACGTGTGGCGCTCTGTGCTCGGTTCAACATGTTACCGTGACGATGAGCTTCATTTAAATACATACACAGACATGTTTATATTATCATTATACAACAGTCAGCTCAGAGCGAGCGATCTGATTGGACAAGAGTCGTTTATGAGTGCTGTTATAGAGAATAACAGCACAGAGACTTTAATGTGTCATTACAGCTGTTCTAACGTTACATTAACGTTACAGTAACGTTACATTAACACACCAGGATCAAACATTTCCTGATAATAAACCTGTGATGATGGCGTGCTGTCGTTATGATGTCATATCTTCAGGTGCAGGTGAGGTTGGCAGACGTGAAGTTTAGATCATCACTCCCTGATGTGAACACATGAGGCAGCAGCTCAGGACACGAGCGATGATGAACGTTCACAAGCATGAGACGTTTGAATCTGAAGAACGTGAACGAAGCTTCAGAAAATCAACGTTCCATATTTTATTTTGTAAGAACCAATCAGAGCTGCTAACAGAGGTTAGCAGGTATACTTATATATTCATAAGTCAGCATGCTAACATGATAACAATGCTAACACTAATACATTTGATTAATGTATTAATACTTCATAAATCTTTACTTCCTGTACGCTCGTTTATCCCAGGTGTTTCTGTGTTCTGTATTATGTTCGACATCTTTGGTTAATAATAAACTCTTATAAGTATCATTACATTTATTTATAGTTTAATTAACATTTAATTGTGTTACTCGGCATGTGGTCAGAGACAAAAAGAGGAAGTACGGCAACATTTCCTGCTTTTATACTCTGACTAACATGATTGGAGGAGGTTGGACTGGTCCAAATGAGATTACAGTTCCAGGTATTATTTAGGTTTATTTCTTATTTCATGTATTTCTGGTTCAAATGTGTAATCAGTGTGATTATAACTGCGGCAGTAGGTCAGTCCATTGTGACCTGGCTTGGGGACCGAAGGGTGGCCGGTTGAAGTCCCGCGTGGACCAAAATATGGAAGGTGGGCCGCCCATCACTCCAGCATCTCTCTCCACAATGCAGGTCTATGAGCATGTGACATAAAATAAAGTGTAAAAAGAATTTCTCCATTGCAGGATGAATAAAGTATTTCTTCTTCTATAAACTTCTGGTAAACTTTGTGTTGTACATATTTTTGCTGGAAGCTCTTTTTGTTGTAACTAAACACGTGCGGTGAATTCCCAACAGTAATGCTAGCATGCTAACCTGCTATCATCAGCAGGCTAACGTGTTTGTAGTCCTGCTTCCTCCTCCCGGCTAATCTAAATATGGTCATAGTTGTGGATCATCGATGGACCTGAGGCGGCTGAATGACACCTGTACCATCTGTGACCACGCCCACCTGTCAATCAAAGCGTCCCCGCTCTGAATCCTGCATAACTTTCAGCCTTAATATAATGTGAACAGGTGAGTTGTATATAAATTCACCCTCAGTACAGTTGTCATGAACGGGGAAATTAGCTACAGAGACCAAAACTGTTTTTTGTACCAGGCTGTAAACATGTTTATTTCTGCTGTGAAACATGGGGACTTATGGAGACTGACTCACTGCTGGAGCCAGCCTCAGGTGGACGTTAGAGGAACTGCAGGTTCCTGTGTTGGAGGCTGGTGATTGGTTATTACGTGTTAGCTGAGCAGTCACATGATCAGATCAGGTCAGAGCTGACATGTTATTTACTGAAACATATTCTAACAGTCAGATCATGACGTCACATGTCCTCTGCGCTGTGATGAAGACCGGCAGCCATGTCACCGCGTTGTCAGGACAACCGGGGGCCTTCACCTTCAGGGAGAAGCTCCGCCGTGAGAGCCAGCAGATGCTGCGCCAGGCAGCCAATCACAGGTGAGAGCCAGCAGATGCTGCGCCAGGCAGCCAATCACAGGTGAGAGCCAGCAGATGCTGCGCCAGGCAGCCAATCACAGGTGAGAGCCAGCAGATGCTGCGCCAGGCAGCCAATCACAGATGAGAGCCAGGAAAAAGATGACATCATAGGCAAATTAGGGCAGACTCAGCCAGTTGTTTGGTTGTCGTGTCCGCGCGCTTCAAACACACAGAGACAAAAGTGCAGACTGCACGACACTGTCAAAGATTTACGACATCTAGTTAAGATCAAACAGCTGATTAAACATCATCAGATATTCATATTTAATCTGGTTTAATTATATTTAATCTGGATTAATTATATTTAATCTGGTTTAATTATATTTAATCTGGATTAATTATATTTAATCTGGTTTAATTATATTTAATCTGGATTAATTATATTTAATCTGGTTTAATTATATTTAATCTGGATTAATTATATTTAATCTGGTTTAATTATATTTAATCTGGATTAATTATATTTAATCTGGTTTAATTATATTTAATCTGGTTTAATTATATTTAATCTGGTTTAATTATATTTAATCTGGTTTAATTATATTTAATCTGGATTAATTATATTTAATCTGGTTTAATTATATTTAATCTGGTTTAATTATATTTAATCTGGATTAATTATATTTAATCTGATATTCATATTTAATCTGGTTTAATTATATTTAATCTGGATTAATAACTAATAATATTCTTAAGTGACGAGCAGAAAATAAACTTTATTTACATTGAAATCATAAAATCAACATATCAGCTGCTGTTAGCTCCCTCCCTCCTGTCTGTCTCTCCCTCCCTCCTGTCTCTCTCTCCCTCCCGCCTGTCTCTCCCTCCTGTCTCTCCCTCCTGTCTGTCTCTCCCTCCCTCCTGTCTGTCTCTCCCTCCCTCCTGTCTCTCTCTTCCTCCTGTCTGTCTCTCCCTCCCTCCTGTCTCTCTCTCCCTCCCGCCTGTCTCTCTCTCCCTCCCTCCTGTCTCTCTCTTCCTCCTGTCTGTCTCTCCCTCCCTCCTGTCTCTCTCTCTCTCCCTCCCGCCTGTCTCTCTCTCCCTCCCGCCTGTCTCTCCCTCCTGTCTCTCTCTCCCTCCCGCCTGTCTCTCCCTCCTGTCTCTCCCTCCTGTCTCTCTCTCCCTCCCTCCTGTCTCTCCCTCCTGTCTCTCTCTCCCTCCCTCCTGTCTCTCTCTCCCTCCCTCCTGTCTCTCCCTCCTGTCTCTCTCTCTCCTCCCTCCTGTCTCTCTCTCCCTCCCGCCTGTCTCTCTCTCCCTCCCTCCTGTCTCTCCCTCCTGTCTCTCTCTCCCTCCCTCCTGTCTCTCTCTCTCTCCCTCCTGTCTCTCTCTCCCTCCCTCCTGTCTCTCTTTCTCCTCCTGTCTCTCCCTCCTGTCTCTCTCTCTCTCCCTCCTGTCTCTCTCTCCCTCCCTCCTGTCTCTCTCTCCCTCCCGCCTGTCTCTCCCTCCGCAGCTCTGCTCCCTCACCCATCAGACTAACCGGGCCGCCTCTCGGCTCCTCCCCCCGGACCTGCTGCTGCATTAGTATTCATGCTGTCAGCCAATGAGCAGAGGCGGGCGGATGACGTCAGGGGCTCGGGAACAGGAGCGTCCATCCTGCCGAGCGGCTCCAGGTCAGGATCTGGTCTGACAGCGGGATGGCAGGCGAGGCCGACGGGCTGCGATGAACCGAGCAGGGCGCCGCCACACCGGAGAACACCGACAGCACGAGCATGTGAACACGTATTCAGGTAAACCCGTGTGTGTGTGTGTGTGTGTGTGTGTGTGTGTGTGTGTGTGTGTATGTGTATGTGTGTGTGTGTGCAGTGTGGAAGCAGGAGGAGGAGGGGGGGGGGGGGGGCATCGATCATCACCTCCCAACAAACAGCATCTTTATTGATGGAGCGGATCAATGGTGTGTTTGTACGGCCCTGTGTGTGTGTGTGTGTGTGTGTGTGTGTGTGTGTGTGTGTGTGTGTGTGTGTGTCCTGCAGCAGCTGCAGTGGAACAAAAAAGACGTGAAGCTATTTTAGGTGTCGGACTTGAAGCTGATCAGAGCTGGATGCTCTTTGTTATCTCCGCCCGCCTCAGCACGGCCTCACACTGTGTGTCTGCAACATGGATGAAGAGTGTGTGTGTGTGTGTGTGTGTGTGTGTGTGTGTGTGTGTCATGGCGGGGAGATATACAACATCTGGTCACCTGACTTCACTGGGGATCAGGGTGGGGGTGGGTGGATGTAAGGGGGGAGGGGGCCGCTCAGCCTCGGATTCTCCCACAGCCGACAGCCGGCGGAGGAGGATGGAGGCTCGACCAGCGCTCCTCCATCACCTCTGCTCAGCTAGATGGAGGTACGGGGGAGGGAGGGGGGAGGGAGGGGGGAGGGATTCCTCTCCCAGGAAGCGCAGTCATCCTCCGGTCTGCGAGGAGCAAGGCCTGATGGGAAACCTGTTGTCTGTCGTGAGGTGACTGTCGAGGGGCTGGGTGGAGGATTGGGGTGGAGGGGGATGGGATGCTGACAGTGGTCCTCCCTCCATCATTGCTACAGATAACCGTCTCCATGACGACCTGATTCTTCTCTTTACGTCACAGAGGTGAGAACATAAACTGTAATGGCCGCTCCTTTGTCCCTGTTTATCTCTGACATCACGTGACATCATGTGACATCATGTGACATCATGTGACATCACGTGACATCACGTGACATCGTGTTGTCAGTTTGTATCTTAAATCTTCACGTGAACTTGTTCGTGTCACTGAGTCAGTCAGACATGTTTAGTGTGTTCAGGATACAGCCTGCACCTCACACATGTTACACGGACAGTCGGACAGTCGGACAGACGGACTGTACTTATACGGCACCTTTCTATCTCATTCACCCCGTTCATACGCATTCACACAGCGGCACAGCCTTCGGGAGCAATTTGGGGTTCAGTATCTTGCCCAAGGACACTTCGACATGCGGACTGGAGAGCCGGGGATTGAACCACCGATCATCTGATCAGTGGACGACCCACTCTGCCTCTGAGCCGCCCCATGGACAGTCGGACTAAACATGTACAGTCAGATATGGACATGGATGGACGGACTGAACACGGACAGACGGACTGAACACGGACAGTCGGACTGAACACGGACAGTCGGACAGACGGACTGAACACGGACAGACGGACTAAACATGGACAGTCAGATATGGACATGGATGGACGGACTGAACACGGACAGACGGACTGAAAACGGACAGTCGGACAGACGGACTGAACACGGACAGTCGGACAGACGGACTGAACACGGACAGACGGACTAAACATGGACAGTCAGATATGGACATGGATGGACGGACTAAACATGGACAGTCAGACTGAACACGGACAGACGGACTGAAAACGGACAGTCGGACAGACGGACTGAACACGGGCAGTCGGACTGAACACGGACAGTCGGACAGACGGACTGAACACGGACAGACGGACTGAACACGGACAGTCGGACAGACGGACTGAACACGGACAGACGGACTGAACACAGACAGACGGACTGAACACGGACAGACGGACTGAACACGGACAGACGGACTGAACACGGACAGTCGGACAGACGGACTGAACACGGACAGACGGACTAAACATGGACAGTCAGATATGGACATGGATGGACGGACTGAACACGGACAGTCGGACTGAACACGGACTGAACACGGACAGACAGACTGAACACGGACAGACGGACTGAAAACGGACAGTCGGACTGAACACGGACAGACGGACTGAACACGGACTGAACACGGACAGACGGACTGAACACGGACAGACAGACTGAACACGGACTGAACACGGACAGACGGACTGAACACGGACAGACAGACTGAACACGGACAGACGGACTGAAAACGGACAGTCGGACTGAACACGGACAGTCGGACTGAACACGGACAGACGGACTGAACACGGACAGACGGACTGAACACGGACAGTCGGACAGACGGACTGAACACGGACAGTCGGACTGAACACGGACAGTCGGACTGAACACGGACAGACGGACTGAAAACGGACAGACGGACTGAAAACGGACAGTCGGACAGACGGACTGAACACGGACAGTCGGACAGACGGACTGAACACGGACAGTCGGACAGACGGACTGAATACGGACAGACGGACTGAACACGGACAGTCGGACTGAACACGGACAGACGGACTGAACACGGACAGTCGGACTGAACACAGACAGACGGACTGAACGCGGACAGTTGGACTGAACGCGGACAGACGGACTGAACGCGGACAGACGGACTGAACGCGGACAGACGGACTGAACACGGACAGACGAACTGAACGCGGACAGACGGACTGAAAACGGACAGTCGGACTGAACACGGACAGACGGACTGAACACGGACAGACGGATGAACACGGACTGAACACGGACAGTCGGACTGAACACGGACAGACGGACTGAACACGGACAGACGGACTGAACACGGACTGAACATGGACAGACGGATGAACACGGACAGACGGACTGAACACGGACAGACGGATGAACACGGACAGACGGACTGAACACGGACAGACGGACTGAACACGGACAGACGGACTGAACAGGGACAGACGGACTGAACACGGACAGACGGATGAACACGGACAGACGGACTGAACAGGGACAGACGGACTGAACACGGACAGTCGGACAGAACACGGACAGACGGACTGAACACGGACAGACGGACTGAACACGGACAGTCGGACAGAACACGGACAGACGGACTAAACACGGACAGACGGACAGAACACGGCCAGTCGGACTGAACAGGGACAGTCGGATATGGACATGGATGGACAGACTGAACACGGACAGACGGACTGAACACGGACAGACGGACTGAACACGGACAGTCGGACAGAACACGGCCAGTCGGACTGAACAGGGACAGTCGGATATGGACATGGATGGACAGACTGAACACGGACAGACGGACTGAACACGGACAGACGGACTGAAAACGGACAGACGGACTGAAAACGGACAGTCGGACGGACGGACTGAACACGGACAGACGGATGAATACGGACAGTCGGACAGACGGACTGAACAGGGACTGACGGACTGAACAGGGACAGACGGACTGAACACGGACAGACGGATGAACACGGACAGTCGGACTGAACACGGACAGACGGACTGAACAGGGACAGACGGACTGAACACGGACAGACTGACTGAAGACGGACAGACGGACTGAACACGGACAGTCGGACTGAACACGGACAGACGGACTGAACACGGACAGTCGGACTGAACACGGACAGACTGACTGAAGACGGACAGACGGACTGAAGACGGACAGTCGGACAGAACACGGACAGACGGACTGAACAGGGACAGACGGACTGAACACGGACAGACGGACTGAACACGGACAGTCGGACTGAACACGGACAGACGGACTGAACACGGACAGACGGATGAACACGGACAGACGGATGAACACGGACAGTCGGACTGAACACGGACAGACGGATGAACGGGCGTGTTCTGTGTGTCCATAAATAAAGTCAAATGTTTGGACTGTAAACAGCCTGAAGACAAACTCTGAACTTCATGATTGTTTCCATAACAACAGCGGAGATGATCGACCCGGAAATAAAACAACTTTATTGAATGAAACATTTACAGACGAACACGTCACCTTAGATGAAGTTTGAAGAGACAGACGTGTGTCTCTGTCTCTGTCTCCGTCTCTGTCTCCGTCTCTGTGGTTTGTTGTGCTGTGATTTGTCAGACAGTAAACATACATGTAGATGATAACACATAACCCTTCTCCTTTATTAAGACTGTGTGGATGTTTCATGTGTGGCGGCTCGCTGTGGGCTTCCCCATGTTTTCCACTGTATGTAACCTAACACACACAGCTTCTCTTACCTCTGCTAACAAAAGCAGTGGACACAGCCTCGGCCTGGCCTGTAGCCTGGAACTGAAACCTGATCGTGGGACACAGTCGGCCTCCATCTGTTGGTGTGGATGAGTTACGCTGCCTTTGTTAGCTGTAGCTCTGCTCAGGACTCCTGATGGAGCACTGGTGTGTGTTTAAGGCTGCAGTGTGTAGGTGTGTCAGGGCTCGGCTGTGTGTCGTGGATTAGCATGCAGGATTGAAGGCCATCTGTCCATTTTGTCTGAGACAGAGAAGAGGGGGGGGACGCTGTGGACGGAGAGAGGACAGGAAACACAGTGACACAGTGACACAGCTACACTGTGAGACCAACCACAACGCTGTGTATCAACACACGAGCGCCTGTCCAACTGTCCAACTGTCCACCGGAGTCTGAAGTCAGCTACTGACTGACTCACTCTCAGTGGACGTCATTCTGGCTACGTACCCTTTTAGACAGTCTGCGGGGACGTCACGAATACTACGTCCAGGTTTTAGACAGTCTGCGGGGACGTCATGGAGACTACGTCCAGGTTTTAGACAGTCTGCGGGGACGTCAGGGAGACTACGTCCAGGTTTTAGACAGTCTGTGGGGACGTCACAGAGACTACGTCCAGGTTTTAGACAGTCTGTGGGGACGTCACAGAGACTACGTCCAGGTTTTAGACAGTCTGCGGGGACGTCACAGAGACTACGTCCAGGTTTTAGACAGTCTGCAGGGACGTCACAGAGACTACGTCCAGGTTTTAGACAGTCTGCGGGGACGTCATGAAGACTACGTCCAGGTTTTAGACAGTCTGCGGGGACGTCATGAAGACTACGTCCAGGTTTTAGACAGTCTGCGGAGACGTCTCAGAGACGGTTACAGTTGATCTAGAATAAAGAGTAAAAGTTCTGTAACTGATTGTACTAACAGACGTATTTGGATTGAGACAGCTCAGATTTGTTTGAGACAAAGATCTTTACTCTGTCGGGTGAGCATAGGTGAGGACAGGTGAGGACAGGTGAGGACAGGTGAGGACAGGATGAAATGCTGCAGAGTTCAGTTCAAACTAAACTCTGGATCGTGTGACACGTAACAGTGAAGTCTGTCTTTCTTTGAGTGAGTAACTTCAGGTCAATGCAGCAGAGTTCAGTTCAGGTGTGTGCAGGTGTAGTGACTGATGACATCACACACATGTTCATCATTTGTTTATGTAAAGTGAGATCGAGCTTCATAATGACTCGCTGTCATGGAGTCAGAGTCATGTGACCTGTCTTTGCATACATGCAAACTCACACAGCGCGGACACGTTAACCCTTTCAGCTCCACCCTCGTATCAGGTGAACCAGGATCCGCCTCCAGCTGGTTCAGACACGCCCACTGACACAAACACACGCCACACTGAACACGTGGACGAGTCTGACGAGCCTAACGAGCCTCGGGTCAGTCTTTAACAGCTGGTAACTACGCCACCTGCTGGTGCACGTTTGAAATAACGAAGGATTATCTGTCACGAACAAATCGTACGACGTGCACTCGTGGACAGGTGTGGTGTGTTTTGGTCTTACAGCAGTTTTTGTTGTAGTCGGGTTATTTATTCCTATATATATTTATATTTATATTTATATTTATTCATCTATATTTCTATCAGTAACATTTAACACTGAGGCAGCAGCTGGCTCGTCTGTGGGTCGTTGTACCAAACGTTAAAGTAACGTGACGGAAAACTGAATTATCATAGTTATTAAGTTATTAAGTCTGTCTGTCTGTCTGTCTGTCTGTCTGTCTGTCTGTCTGTCTGTCTGTCTGTCTGTCTGTCTGTCTGTCTGTGTGTGTCTGTCTGTCTGTCTGTCTGTCGACCTGCAGATAAAGTTTCAGCCCCGTCTGTCTTTCATGGCTCTCACCTCTGAGCCCGGTTACATTGCTCACTAACCCAGCTCCGGTTCTAGCACGACCCGGGCCTGTGAACTTCTTCTTCACGGTGCTCCCAGTCCAGGCAGCCTGGCTAACAAACTGAGCTAACATGAGCTAACATGAGCTAACATGAGCTAACAGCAGCTACATTTGGCAGCAGTTTACTTCACTGTCCATCATAAAGTCTGTGAGTCACCTCGGTACTGTGACCTCAGTTAGTCCCTGTTGAGGCTGCGCTCCGACCCGGTCCGGTCAGCTGCTGAGCCCGGTTCTGTTGGCAGACAGTCCGACCATGTTAGAGAGCGTCTGTGCAGCAGCGCGTCGACTTTGTGTTTAAAGGTTCATATAATTATTACAAAGAATTATTATTCATGTCCAACATGAATATAATAAACAGGAAGTCAGTCTGACCTGCAGGTGGAGCTCCGTGTGGTGAGGAGGTGAAGTGCAGTCTGTAACAGACAACTCTGTGTTTGTGTGTTTGTGTGTTTGTGAGTTTGTGTGTTTGTGTGTTTGTGTGTTTGTGTGGCACCGCCACCGGGCTCCAGATTACAGCCTCTTCCTCCGTTAGCCGTTCACACTCAGCATTAATGTTTGAAGAAACGGAGAGATGAATATTTCATGAAGAGACGTGGAAACATCTGAGAGGATCTGCTGCTGTCCCAACGGCACCTCCTCGTGTCATCTCGGGGAACTTGGGAACGTGTTGTGGATGCGGGTTGCAGCCGCGTTGCAGCCGCGTTGCTGCAACGCGTTGCTGCTGCGTTGCTGCCGTGTTTCCTCTCTGTCTGTCCGTGCAGCTGATCTCTGATGCTGCAGGCTGGGGGGAAGAAGAGCTGCTTGTTTCAGGCTGAGCTCGCCGGCCGTCAGTCTGTCAGTAAATAGGTCGGCAGTGTTTCCTGTGTGTCGCTCAGTCAGCTGATCGTCTGAATTTCAACATTTGTGATGAATAAAAAGTTTTTTATCCTTCAGCTGCTGCCTGACGTGTTGCATAATTCATCCATGCTGCAGTTTGACTGAGGATCATATTCATGAGCTGAGGATGCTGAACACGCGCCGCCGGCTTCATGCTGCACTCATCGAGGTCATCGAGGTTCAGCACTGTTCGCACAGGTACAGGTGTCTGTCTCCGTGACACCTTCCTGTTCCCTCCTCTCAGTTTTAGCAGCTGTTGTTGTCGGTGACACGCCTCAGCTCAGAACCTGTTTGGATCCACCCAGCGCCGCCCAGACAAACAGCATGAAGCTCCAACATGTCAGATCAGGAAAATACCTGAGCTCAGGGGACATGAAGTGTCCACCACAGGAGAGGGGGACAGGAGAGAGGACAGGTGAAAGGACAGGTGAGAGGACAAGTGAAAGGACAGGTGAGAGGACAAGTGAAAGGACAGGTGAGAGGACAAGTGAAAGGACAGGTGAAAGGACAGGTGAGAGGACAAGTAAAAGGACAGGTAAGAGGACAAGTGAAAGGACAAGTGAAAGGACAGGTGAGAGGACAAGTGAAAGGACAGGTGAGAGGACAGGTGAAAGGACAGGTGAGAGGACAGGTGAAAGGACAGGTGAGAGGACAGGTGAAAGGACCGGTGAGAGGACAAGTGAAAGGACAGGTGAGAGGACAGGTGAAAGGACAGGTGAGAGGACAAGTGAAAGGACAGGTGAGAGGACAGGTGAGAGGACAGGTGAAAGGACAAGTGAAAGGACAGGTGAGAGGACAAGTGAAAGGACAGGTGAGAGGACAAGTGAAAGGACAGGTGAAAGGACAAGTGAAAGGACAGGTGAGAGGACAGGTGAGAGGACAAGTGAAAGGACAGGTGAGAGGACAAGTGAGAGGACAAGTGAAAGGACAGGTGAAAGGACAAGTGAAAGGACAGGTGAAAGGACAAGTGAGAGGACAAGTGAAAGGACAGGTGAAAGGACAGGTGAAAGGACAGGTGAGAGGACAGGTGAAAGGACAGGTGAGAGGACAGGTGAAGGTGAGGCAGGTGAGAGGACAAGTGAAAGGACAGGTGAGAGGACAGGTGAAAGGACAGGTGAGAGGACAGGTAAGAGTACAAGTGAAAGGACAGGTGAGAGGACAGGTGAAAGGACAGGTGAGAGGACAGGTGAAAGGACAGGTGAGAGGACAGGTGAAGGTGAGGCAGGTGAGAGGACAGGTGAGAGGACAGGTGAAGGTGAGGCAGGTGAGAGGACAGGTGAAGGTGAGGCAGGTGAGAGGACAGGTGAGAGGACAGGTGAAGGTGAGGCAGGTGAGAGGACAGGTGAAGGTGAGGCAGGTGAGAGGACAGGTGAGAGGACAGGTGAGAGGACAGGTGAGAGGACAGGTGAAGGTGAGGCAGGTGAGAGGACAAGTGAAAGGACAGGTGAGAGGACAGGTGAAAGGACAGGTGAGAGGACAGGTGAGAGTACAAGTGAAAGGACAGGTGAGAGGACAGGTGAAAGGACAGGTGAGAGGACAGGTGAGAGGACAGGTGAGAGGACAGGTGAAAGGACAGGTGAGAGGACAGGTGAAGGTGAGGCAGGTGAGAGGACAGGTGAGAGGACAGGTGAGAGGACAGGTGAAGGTGAGGCAGGTGAGAGGACAGGTGAAGGTGAGGCAGGTGAGAGGACAGGTGAGAGGACAGGTGAAGGTGAGGCAGGTGAGAGGACAGGTGAGAGGACAGGTGAAGGTGAGGCAGGTGAGAGGGCCACGCCCAGGGACAGAAAGACAAAGGAAGTAAAAAGACTGTCCAGACTTTTGTCGTCTAATCGAGAATCCACTAATTCCTCTTAAACAGTCTCTGCAGAGTGGAAGACGTGTTCTGGTCCAAACGGTGGTTCTGTGAGGACGTGAACAAAGCGCGGGCTGTACCGGGCACGCGACGCTTCCATCAGATTGTCAAGGCTCTGAAGACGCACGGGTCATTTAGCAGAGAGCGCCGCGAGGAGCCGAGGAGGTCTTTGTCTAAAGTAGGTCTCCTCTAAAGGAGGAGGCCGGGTGGTCACGTGACGGGCCCGGCCTCAGGGTGGACGATGACAGGACGAGTGATGTGTTCAGTCTTCAGTCTCCCGGTCCTGCAGGGTCTGCTCCTTAATCTGAATCATCTCAAATAATCTGACGAGCAAAGGAACCAAAGGAACAAAGGAAAGGAAAGGAAAGGGAACAAACGTCTGCAGAACGTCTGCAGGAACGTCTGCAGGAACGTCTGCAGAACGTCTGCAGGAACGTCTGCAGGAACGCCTGCAGAACGCCTGCAGAACGTCTGCAGGAACGTCTGCAGGAACGTCTGCAGGAACGCCTGCAGAACGTCTGCAGGAACGTCTGCAGGAACGTCTGCAGTCAGCTCCACGTCTACAAAATAACAAAGACTTGATTTAATGAATGAAAGAACGTGACGTCAGAACCACCTGAACCCGACAGAACACATGAACAGATAATGAAACGTTTAGCTGTGAAATTCTACTTACAGTCTGCAGCTAAGACTAAGACTGTCTAAAACCTGGACGTAGTCTCCGTGACGTCCCCGCAGACTGTCTAACACCTGGACGTAGTCTCCGTGACGTCCCCACAGACTGTCTAAAACCTGGACGTAGTCTCTGTGACGTCCCCGCAGACTGTCTAACACCTGGACGTAGTCTCCGTGACGTCCCCACAGACTGTCTAAAACCTGGACGTAGTCTCTGTGACGTCCCCGCATGTCTAAACCTGGACGTAGTCTCTGTGACGTCCCCGCAGACTGTCTAACACCTGGACGTTAGTCTCCGTGACGTCCCCGCAGACTGTCTAAAACCTGGACGTAGTCTCTGTGACGTCCCCGCAGACTGTCTAACACCTGGACGTAGTCTCCGTGACGTCCCCACAGACTGTCTAAAACCTGGACGTAGTCTCTGTGACGTCCCCGCAGACTGTCTAAACCTGGACGTAGTCTCTGTGACG